>QAXN01002736.1:0-10686 GCA_004335795.1 Chlamydomonas sp. 3222 | reverse complement strand
GCACTTGCGGAGGGTTTACAGAAACCCTCGCCGTGTAACACTGACTGACTGACTGCAAGGCAGGGAGCCGTGCACCGAATCGGTTGTGTCTCAAGGCCAGTGAACCGAGGAACTGCAAGGCACACCTGAGCCATACGGTACCTTACTACCCAATTTCCGCTGCAGTGGCTCACACTGACGGCATCAGCTGACGCCTGACGGCCGGGGGCCATGCTTCCCATGACCCATGGGCCACGTGCCAGCAACTGATCATTTGTCGAAGGCGAACAGGAGAAACCAACCACTTCCGTGTCTGAATGCTCAACCCAATGGCAGCTTCCGTATCCACCATCCCTCGTCTGCTCAGGCACCATCGCTCGTGCGGTCGCGTGTGCCGAGCACTGGGCGTGCACGCGCTTCAGCCAGGCAAGATGGCGAAAAGTGGAACAGCCAAGCTGCCGCTTTATTTGCCATCCGTTACATGCTGCAACTTCCAATTACACGCAAGGCGGACAGCGTCCACCAGATGCCCCTACCGCAAACACAATGACCTGCGCGTGTCTTCAGGAAAGTGCGCAAGGAAACGGCTGCAAACAGTTCCCTCTAGGTAAGGACAGCTTCCACCGCCACTTCTTCCATTCCTCGTACTCAACCACAACACAAGCGCTATAGCACCCTGACCAATTAGCAACTGCCAACGAACGAATCCCACCGGTACCGCATGAAGGCGACTCCCAATGCCCTCACACGCGCCGACAGCCGAAGGAAGCAGGTCCTGTCATAACTCCCCTGTAGCAATAATAATGATTGAATCACTAAGATGACTATCCAACACCGGCACGGGTGCGTATCAGCACAGCAGAAGTGTACAGATCAGGTAGATGACTAACCCTGGCTTCGTCTTTCATCGCTTGAGGCCCCCATAGGGCGCACACAGTAGGAACAGCGCAAAAACGACAGGCAGGGCCGCATCGACCCGAGAACAAAAGCACCTAATTGTACATGCAACATTGACAAACGCGACAGCAGAGAAATGCCTGTGTCCCCAGCCCAAAGCCCGTCTCCAGGGTTCATCAACGTTCCCCGACCACGCACGGAGCCTCATCGACTGCAGGTAAGCCTCCTTGACTCACTCATGATCTACTGTTATCCACGATATGCGAGTATGTAGTAGCAAGGATACCTGCATTGCAAGCGCACCATCCTGCTGCATATGCAAGTGGCCCGCTCGGGCGCTACGGCACGTGTCCCGCTTCCTGCCGTCAGCAACGCAGGCCGCCTCAGCATCCAAGGGTCGTCAGCACAATCGGCCCATATCATGCACAAAACCATCACGCACGCCGAAGATTATGTTCGTGGCGTAAAACATGTGATATGGAAAATGCACTGGCAGAGGCTTGCTGTCTCAAAAAATCCCAAGCTCCGTCACATATGTAGTCGTGCAGTCGTGCAACTATTGAACCCGCACGCTTGGCACAAGCCCGACCTGCCGCTCGCTCGCTCGCTCGCTCACTCCGTACGCTCAACCACAGGTGCATGAGGCTCTGCTGTCAAATCCCGTCCTGCTCCGCGCCACCTGGCAAGCAAGGACCGTAACCTGAGGGCGACCACGTTGCGACACACTTCCTATGTCACTGCCAAACTTATGACCTGCCATCTAGTTAGTAGGCCCCGTCCACCATGCCGCGGGTGCGTTTCATCCAAGTACGCGATGGAAGTCCAAGAGGACGCTCGCTGCGCAAAAGCCTGCTTCCACACTCCCACGGTGAGCAGCACGATACGGCCCTCCGCTGCTGCAACCAATATGCCTTGCACACGCCTGCCAACACGACATGCAGCAATGCGCAGGATAAAGACACAAAACTGGAGCTCTGAACAGCTCGTTGCCTATGCATGCACCTCCACAAGCGTACGGAACGGGGCATGCCGGAATATGTACCGCCCCCACAACACTCACTGCCGTACGCAACGGGCGCCAGCAACGACCATCGAGCCATGCACGCGAAACCCCGGGCAACCACCGCAGGGCGACACCGGAAACCGAATCCCACACGAGCTGGGCGCCCGGGACTGCCGATGCAAGCGGGGCGCCGGGTTGTGGCAGACGCGGCCAAAGTGCCGCGCAACGCTAAGACCAAGCCAAGGCCTGCATCGAGGCCCGCGCGAGACGACACGGCTTCTGTTTTAGACCGGCCACTGGCCAAAATGCTTAGGCATAAGCGTGCACGGTGCGGCACAACACGTGCCCTTGTGCACCTTCAGGCCCAAGCTCCGGAAGAGACGACGCAGCTTTTGTATTAGGCTGGCCAAAACGCGAAGGCATATGCGTGCATGGTGCGACCAACACGTGCCCCTGTGCAAAGACAGGCCAAAGCTCCCAGGCCCGCCGGAAAGTGGCTCGGTAATGAAGGCATTGATGCAAAAGCCATCGAAAAGCCATGGTCCAGTAGATTGACGCACATGCTTCAATCCGCAGACGCGCATCCACTACGGTACCATCCCGCATCACGTCCGTTGCTCATCCCACCTCCAGGAAGGCACAAATTGCTGACTGGCCCAGCACGACGGCTTAGGCGGCATCCAGTCCGCATGACCATCAACGCCGAAGCACGCCGGTTGAGATGCTGCGAGCAGTGTTCTACGTCCTGTGGCCCCGATGGTCAGGTCTAGATACTCGCAAGCGCCCTGATGCAGCGCCACCGCCTCAGAAGGTCAGGACTCTGTAGCAGCGCGGCTTGCTGCTGCTGCTGCTGCTACTGCTATCGCTGTTAGGGTTAGTGCTGCTGAACACCCCCGCCTGCTGCCCAAACAGCGCCCTCGCCGCCTGCCTGCCCGCCCCCGCGGGGTCCGCCGCCGCCCGCAGCAGCAGCGCCTCCCACTGCTCCCACGTGCACTGCGACACGCCGCCGCCGCCGCCCGCCAGTGCGTACGACACCAGCTGCTCGTCCAGGTCGGGCGCCAGCCGCAGCAGGCAGTCGAAGGGCCGCGGGTGCGTGCCCGAGTACCATAGGCAGTACGCCAGGAACAGGTCTGGGGGAGGGGACGGGACATGACAGCGAGCGCTGCTCAATCTGGGTAGGGTATCTGGGAAGGTGTATCGAGACGGAGTCAAGCGACGGATTTGGTACATGGCTGTGGCTTCGTGCAGGACAAGTGAGGCAAGAGCTGCATGTGGACCTCAAAGGGTTGAGGGAAGCGCCCAGGAAGGGCCCTGGCCCGCAAGCATACTATGTCAGCCTGGTGTCGAAGCTCACAGCACGCAGCCGGAACAACATCACGCACCTTCCAAGTCATAAACTGGCAGACGCCGAACGATGTCGCGCCGGTGACCGTCGCTCAGGACACAGAGCAGCTCACTGCGGCGAGAGCATCGGGCGTGTGGTCAGTTGCCAGTCGAGAGGTTGCCAAGGCGACGCCAACGGCCCTGACCAATGATATATAAGTAGATTCCGCCTGCTTACCGGATATCGACCATGGAGTCCTCCAACTTCCCAATTGCATAATGGCCTGTCTGCCTGCAGAAATATCAAGCTTGCACGTGACCACCAACAAAGCGCCGAGAAGAAACGATCGTTCTGGAGGGCCAGCGCCCTGAGTAAGTGGTGATGAGGCGCAGCTTGACAGCCTTACCAACAAGCCGGTTTGCGTGGTGCGCCTGGGGGATGTGGCAGCGTCCCCAATTGATGATGCTCAGAGTGCCCGTATGAGGGCGAGCTGCTGGAGCAGTACATTTTCCGTGTACTTGTCACGCACGAGTAAGCGCTGCACATGGCTGTGCACGCGAGCGTGCTAGTGAACCGTAATGCGTCAGGTAATGCGTTAGGAAGGCACTCGCAGATGCTACGCAAAAGCAGCAAGACAAGCTACGTGAACGCAATGTATTGTCAGATTAACAGTATAGCCTTGCGGCATGTCTGTTCGTGAGAGGGCAAGTCTGTCCTTTAGAGTCGTTGCCATGCGCCCTCCTCACTCGCCTAACCCAGATGCGTTGCCGTGAGAACCACGACTTCAGCACGTATTATCATGTACTTGCATATGTTTTCTCTGCATTCATGAGATCCAGCGGTCGCCCTCCTGCAAAGAAGGCTAGGTATCTCGTCTATGCCCTGACAGCGATGGTCCAGCAGCGCTATGCCGCCCTGAACTCGACTCTGAAGCGCCCAACCCTACCTAAAGTCCGGACCATAAAGCTGCATGACAAAGTCCTCTTGACTTGCTAACGTTTCGCGAAACCCGCTTGGTGACAACGGTTACCTTTTGGGGGAAGTGGTCAGCTTACGCACGCTTCTGCCTCTGCTGTACATCATGTTATATCTCAAGATTATCATGGCCTACAAGAGGTTGCATGTTGAGCTCAGCCTGACCCTGCACAGATATTTAAGATAGTATCTATGCGATTCCCCTGCTTGACCGGCTGTGGTAATGCCTTCCACAACTTGTTGCCATAACTCTGTTGTCCTGTTGTCCTTTACTGGGCGGCTGAAGGCGTCTTGCCACCTGCCGGAATCCGCGAACTTGCGGAGGCGCCTCCTGCATTACGTGAAGAACAGAGCGTGACGCGGAGTATATTATGTCGTGGCATTAACTTAATAGCGGCACAGCGCAATGCCTGCGACTGGGAAACGGCCAACCGCTCCATGCGGAAAAAGAGCAAACCAGCTGTGCTGGCACTGTCGCCTCTTATCCGATTCCATTCTACTGTGGTCTCATGTTTGACCATTGGCTGACGAGGCGCCGACCACTACCCTCGTCACTACCCCACGCAACTGTACAATCGCAGCCTGCCTCAACTCCCATCGACTTCAGAGCGACCAACAACTCTTGGTCGCTCTCAGTGTATCCACGTTCCGGGCGCACCCCGGCGCCTGCTTGCCAAGGACACAACTTAAGGACACAACTTAGCGCCAGACGCGCAGGCTAGTCTACAACACTATGCAGTTAGACCAGCCTTGGAGTACTGGCGAATGTTCTTCTAGTCAATGCTCGGCTACCTTAGCGCTTGAGCTTGACGAATGTTTCCCCGCCAAGGTTTCCTGTCCTGCCGCGCCACGAAAAGTCCACCGCTGGTAAGGGTTGTCCTTTTCATTTCTATGCATGTTTGAGCTTTTATTTGACACAAGGCAAAACAATGAGCTAGTGGCACGTGCTCCTGGGATATTTTGTCCCGCAGGCAGTTCGAGGCAGTGTTCCTGGACAGCCTACAGAAGTTTGTGACGGACATTTGGTAAGTATGGGGTTCACTTCTTGCATAAATGCTGTCGCGCAGCAACGAGCGCTTACTCGCGTGTATACCCCCGACATTCTGCCGCAGCGAGCTCCTCAGCGTGCTGGACGCTGAAAAGCGGTGCGGCATTATCCCTTACCTCCCCGTCTACACCCTTGAAGGTGCGTGGGAAAACGCCCTGCCCTCTCGGCGCGAGCAGATGCCAGGGGCCGGCGGGCCGCTTGCTTGCTGAGCTTCCATACCTGTGCTGGACGGTTGCTCTCGCCCTCGCTCCCAAGCCGCTCGGAACCTGTACAGAAGCCTCTACGGAGCAAACTTGCTTACGCCGAACCATTCCCTCATCCTCCCTCGCCGCCCCTCCACTCCCCAGACCTGTTCCTGGCGTACTGCCTGTGGTACTCTGGCGCGCACCCGCGGCCCTTCGACTGCCTGCTGCAGCTGGCGCCCGACCTGGACGAGCAGCTTGTGTCGTACGCACTGACGGGCGGCCGCGGCGGCGTGTCGCAGTGCACGTGGGAGCAGTGGGAGGCGCTGCTGCTGCGGGCGGCGGCGGACCCCGCGGGAGCGGGCAGGCAGGCGGCGAGGGCGCTGTTTGGGCAGCAGGCGGGGGCAATAAGCAGCAGCAGCAGCCCTGACGGCAACAGCAGCAGCAAGCCTCCCTGCTACCGCGTACTGTCCTTCTGAGGCGCACATACCATAGACACGAAACACGGCCATTGTCAGACTAGCCTAAATTTGGACAAGGACTGCTACTAAGCGGGAGGAACACGGCTGGGTATTCATGCACAGTATGCACTGTGTGCAGACGTTAGTGAGCAGGTAACTCGGGCTTTTTGCACGGTCCGGCTCGTTGGCCATTCGCCAGCCATTTGCAACACTTGGCGTGTCGTTTTGCGCTCCATTCAAGACGCGGGGCGGTGATGAACCTTGGGCTTTGAAACCAATACAAGGCAATTGGCGGACAAGACGTGCAGTACATCTTGTTGGGGGTTTCAAGCTATTCCCTTGCAAACACTGCGCGTGGCGCGTGGTGCGGCACCCGTTGTGTCGGCATGCCATGCGTGCGCACCATCCGCTGCTAGGGTAGATGTGACGTGGGCCAGCCCCCCCTACGTGCTGTTACACGTGCACTCTAACCTTGCAGTGTAGTAAAGCGGCTGCTGCAACCAGGTCCGGACGGGGGCATGGAACGGTTGACCTTCATTATAACTTGCGAACAGAGAGATCCAAGCTTGGGGCCCATGGGCTGTGGGCTTAGGACGCGGGTTGGGAGTGACTTTGTGACTTGTGCTCGTTGCCGCGGGTTAGCGGAGTGGGGTACGCCGTTTGCGCCCTGAGCGTATTCATGCCCCTGCTTTGGGGGTTACAGACGTCGGCGTGATTTTGAGCTTGAGCTAAGGGTGATAGCACCTTTGCCGGGGGGCGTTGGAGGTTCCACAGCCCAACCCGGCCAGTCCCCGGATGTTCAGCCTGGGGTTTTTGTGACTGGGCGTAACGGACCAGGTGGTGAGGCAGCGGCTAGGCGGATGCGGAAAAGGCGGAAAGGCAGGGATTGTGCGTACCGTGTGGCGCACGGCTGGGCGAGGAGTGAGGGGAGGAGCAGCAGGCATGGGCCTGCTGCACGGGGGGTGGCTTTTATCCTTGGAAGGTGTGAAGGGGTCGCGTGAGTGGTCGCAATTCATGAGGTACGCGTGTAGGAAGGGTGCGCTGATTTATCCCGTTGGAGGAAAGGGAAGAGCATAGGAGCGGCGGACAGGTATTGTGCGAAAACGGCGCGCCTCTATAGAGACGAAGTGTGTGTTGCAGAAGTTGGAGGAGGACAAGGGGCAAAGGTATGCATGCGTTGCGAGCTTGGTGGGGACGAAGGGTGCGGGTGTCAGGAATTGAAAGTGGGAGGGAGGTTAGTCCGCCTGGGGCTTAGGTACTGGCAGTTGGTGGTTCTTGGTAGTGGCGATCGGGCAACTCAGTTAGCTGTTTGTGCGTTGAGCAAAGGGGTTGTTGGTGTGTTAGCATTGGGACAGCGGCGTGGCAGGAAACACTGCAAGCGGGAAATGAACCCTGTTGTGCGTTGGTAGGTGTGACAGGAACAATCATATGGTTATTTGAAGGTTGTGCTGGGCCTTGGGTACTTGGCGTTGTGGGCCGGGCGTCTTTTGAACCTGTAGCAGCAGGCCAGCACTGCCTGTCAGCTTCGTAGGTGCCCATGTACTGCGTCGGATAGCAGGGTTAGATATGTTGCAATTAGATTAGTGTTGCTTTTAGATAGTGTTCAGCTTTTTGATTCGCAAATGACATGTAGATCAAAGCTTTTGGTTGTCGGATTCACAAAAGCACGTGCACAGTGTAGGACGGGTTTGTAGGCTGCAAGGTAGCGCGTGTGTGTTACGTCAAGGACTGTGCATGGTGGTGCTGATGGTTTTCAGTGCCAGGGCGTCGTTGTTGCGTCGGTTGGTAGGAGCAGCATGAGGTGGTTTAGTCGTCCGCAGGTCGTTGTGTTCGGTGGTGGTATTCGGTGGAAGCGCGGGCAAGGAGTCCAAGCGGATCCTTGCAAGGCGAAGTCCAGGCTCGTAAGGAACTCGGTGTGAAACGATCGCCAGCAGTGGTGAACAGTGACTTTAATGTCTGGTTAGGTCTAGTTTGCTGCATGTGTGTTGTATGTTGCAGCGCTCGCAGCATGGTAGGGTTGCTGTTTAGCCCGTTGGTGAAATCGTTCGGTGGCAGCAAAATCAGTTGGTTGGTTTACAGCTACAGCTGCAGACAGCTGTGTGCAGGTGCTGAAGAAACGAAACAGCATGGCAGGTGTGCTTGGACGACTGTGTGGGTCTGTGTCCTGTAACATGTTCCCACGTCTTGGCTTGTGCATGTCCTCCTGCGGCGTTACAGCTTACAGGACAAGTACCGTACTGCAGCGCGCTGCGGCTTACCGGCCCAAACGGTTGTTAACGGGCAGTTGGCCTCCGTACAGTACGACATGACCAGCGGCAGGGCACCAACGGTGGCATGATGACTGCAACCTCACTTCGGGCACCACTATGAACCAGTGTTACACTGTGGGCAAGAGCCGGGTGCCCATAAGTGGACCGAGACGGCCTCTAGGGCCAAACGCACGAGCCGGGAGGGCTCGAGACACGGGACAACGCCCGAAAGCACACGCGGGGGTCTACTCACCAAGGGCAAGCCACGGCCCTGAGATGGCACAGGCCACTGTAGTAGAACACGCAGTTCACACACATCCTACTCCAGGAAGGAGCGTACCTGGCAACTCGGGTTCACCTATTGCGCCTTCTACAAAACCACACACGACTAGGTGACACACAGCCACGCGAAACTGCACAGCTTCACCCACCGGCACGGCCGCCCCGTCGCCACACAGCGACACGGCATACATAACAGTCATGATGGGAGCAAATGTCTTGGCAACACAGTCACTTTGGGTCATGAACCGCAAGGTCAAGTACGAATATGGACTGACAAGTGGAACAACGTATCTTCGGTATCGTGCCTTCTACTGCTAGCCTGCAACTACGGTACTCATCACAATGATTGGCCTGATGGCCAATGATACTTGACTCTGCGCAAACAGGAGCAAATCACCCGCCACATATGGTGATCACTGTTCTTGGGCCTATGCCAATAGTATAAAGGGCTCACGTGCCACGCAGCAACCTACGTACGACACAACCTAGCTCACCTGCGTCACCGAATCTCAACGCGCAGTCAATCGTCGGTGTACAACAATGCCCAGTTATTCATAAGCTCAAATTATTTCTTCAAGATAATCAGCCGTTGGGGTGCAACGAGGATCAACGAGGATCACATGGCATGCGTTACTCATACCCGCCCCCTCTCTCACACGGGAGGGCTTCGCAGTGACCACCACCACCAGCACACACACACACACACACACCCCGCCCACTTTGACCAATACACAACGACGCACTGTCCACCTTCCTCTCGTTCCTTGCCGTAGCTGCACGGCACCGCATGCGAGTGGTCGTACAGCACGTGCAACCAGCTGTCGCACTCCGCGCTCCTCGGCGTCCTCACTGCACGGTAACCCACACGGCCGTGCTGTAGGTGCCCCTCTGGCCCACCAGGAACATCATGTAGCGGCCGGGGGGCGCCACGCCGGCCAGGGCGGGGGGCCCGGGAGGGGCGGCCACGCGCAGGGAACCCGCATCCTGGGACACGATCTGCAGCGGGGCAAGGGGGACGATGCGGGGTGTGTGCGTGCTGACCACGAGGTACGGCACACACGGACCAAGGGACATGCACATAACCAGGGACCTAGCAGGAGCTGGTGCGCCAGCAGCACCTGCCCCTCCCCTCCCCCCACCCCGCACCCACCCGCAGGAACACCAGCCGCTCGTTCATGCCCACGGAGTGTGTGGTGGCGCAGGCGGCGGCCAGCGTGACGGCGGTGATGGGGCCGTCGGGGTACGTGAACGCAACAGTGTACTCCCTGCGAAAGTGGGGCAGAGAACTTCAGCATGGGAAAAAGCTAACATGTGCACTGCCTGCCCTGAGCAATGCCAACAGGAGCAGGTCAGCAGCCCGAGGAGCATTTGTGGTCGTTGCAAAAATGGGAGCGCTGTGTGTCTCGGTTGGCCGCCATATACTAAGAGGATCACCATCGCCACAGCAGCCCCGGCACGCGCATGTGTCACATTCACTGCTTCGCCGTTTGCCCTTTCAATCGATGACCACTCACTCTCCACGGACCAGGACGCCCGGTGCCCCTGTGATGGCCGGCCGCGCCACCCCTGGGCCGATCTCTCCTGGCACGATGAACTCGGTGCGGTACTCGAAGGGGGCGGTGGGCGACAGGGACAGCCCCGCGGGCTGCAGCAGGGCGTTGTCCAGGGGGGTGGGCCGGGACATAAGTACTGCGTAAAGTGCCAAAAAAGATCTGTTCGGTAACGGCAAGGCTGGGATCTAGACTGATCAAAATCCATAACTTTGTAGGCGGAGTACGCATGCGCACATGCTGTGGTGATTAAACAGCTGGTGTACGACAGCGGGCAGCTGCACTGCTTTGTACGATGTCGGCTGCTTCCGGGGTCCTGCGTACAGCTGCAACGGGGCCCTCCCGGAGGAGACCACGGAACCAGGTGTACGGCACGTCCGGCACACGCCGACGGAGTGCCGTACATCGGTACGAGAGCCGCTGTGCTGTACGGCGACACGACCCGAATGTGCATACGTCAGGGGTGTGGATATCCGCGAACACCATGGGACAGCGTCACAGCGCACGGCTTACCGCGTTGACGATGTTTCCGCACGACTCGCAGCCCACGGCCAGCACCTCGCCCGTGGGGTGCAGGCACGTGGCAGAGTGGTACATGCGCGCGATGGGTGAGGGCTCCAGGGCGCGGTACCGGCTGCCCAGCGGCGCGTACGGGTCGTACACCAGGGGAGTCAGCACTGGACCGGAGGCGGGGTTGCTGCCGTCGCCGCCGAGTAGGCGGGCGCGGCCGTACTGC
>QAXN01002735.1:0-10686 GCA_004335795.1 Chlamydomonas sp. 3222 | reverse complement strand
TTACATCTTCATTTCATGTTCATTTGGCGAAAATGAATCACTTCATGTGCATGAAGGCGCCATGAATACTTCATGTGCGTGTGCTCTATGAACACGCCACATAACGCTTCCTGACGCTTCATTGTAGCATTTAGATGTCCAACCCCGCACTCCAGTCGCCGAATGCAACCGCCATAGCAAACACTGCTACACCTCACGCACAGGGCCGATTACAGGTACGTAAGGGTGTGCTAGTCACAGTGCGTACCACAGGCGGCACTACTCCACCAGTCCTCCGGGCGGTGAGGGCGGTGGGCGCACCAGATGTGGATGCTGCTTAGCAGGTACATGCATGAGCGGGCGCCGGCATGTCTGATGGTGGTAGGGTGAATGTGGGCCGAGAGTGCTACATGACGTGGGCACGAGTGCGTTCAGGCGGTTGCGGTTCTGGTCTATGTTTTCGGCATATTGTGTTACATTCCAAGTGTGGCCACACAATCTTTACCATGGTTCCAAGCTGCTCCAAAGTGCATTGGTTGGTTACCGTTTTGCCACCCCAAGGTGAAATAGTGTTTCTTACGATGCGGCCATGCACTTTGACCGACTGGGCCTGCCTTGCCAAAGTGGTGCGGCTTGGCGTACCATGCTGCACCAAGGGTCGTGGGGAGCTCGAAGGCTGTACAATGCGTAGAAGTATCTGCTTTGCAGGCTGCGGCTTTAGCGCCAGCGAGCGAGCTGGAACCCTCCCGCACCGTCCTGGTGTTTAACTTGCACAGGGTTCTCGTGTTAGTGTGGTGGCCTGAGATGGCCTGGAGGGGATGGGGCGGCCTCCAGGCAGCTTCTCCCATTGCCAAGGTGGGCGTGTGTTAGCATGCATGGGGTACCCCGCCATGGTATGCGGGCGGTCGACCATGGATTTGTTCCCATGGGGCCCCATGGCTGGATGCATTGCTTAGGGAGGGCTTCTTCGGGGCTCCAAACCATGGGAGCTCCCCTGTTCCAAACACATTGAGTGTTTCCGCACAGCGTAGCTGTGCTGGCGCGTTGGCTTTGTTGTTGCGCGAAGCTGTCCTACTCACCTCTGACTGCAACAGGAGCGTCTGCAGTTTTTAGGCTGGGGAATGCGGGCTGCGGGGACAGGCTGGGGAGTCGACCACCGTGAACACACGCTTTGGCGACCCAAAGCGCACCAGGAAAATCGGTGTCACTGTGCATTTTGGCGTCGAGCAGCATCAGGGCGTACAATGTATTAGCAAGGTACTGCGGCGCGAACGTGGCCAGGCAGCGGTGGCACATGGTGGACTTGAGTCCCTGTTTCGTTGTGTCAACACGCCCATGTTGCCGACGGGTCAGCGGGTTTTCGCTCCGTCTCACCGCTGTCCTGAAAGTCATGCGTGTATCGACGCCTGGGGTGCAGACAACATCCTAAAGAACGATGGCAGCTGTAATCCCTCACGTTTAGTGCATCGCGCGCACCATGCAACGGACTCGCAACGAAGAACGGCAGACCTTCTTGGCAAGTTGGCATGAGCCCTGCTCAGTACCTTAATACCTGTCCAATCCCAACATTGTCCAATCCAACATAATGCCCCCAAAGGAATTGCTTCAACTGAACCTTGCAGCATCTTCCAAGGACTTCAAGACCCTGCACCAGGAGCTGCTCAGCCTCGGGTTCTTTCCTTATAGGCAAACAGCCAACGGCCACGTCCTATAGTGGAACGAGGACTTCAAGGCCACCTTTGCTGACCACAACCCGAACAAGAGCATCCCCGTAGACGACGCTTTGAGAAGTGCCCGGCGAGAGCTGCGAAGGTTAGAAGTTTTGTGCCGTGCGGGGTACACTGCTGCACCGGTGCACAATAGCTTGCAGTCGGGCAGACGGGCGGTCTGTGGGACTTGAGGCATGAATTGTTGTTCATGTCTGCCCAAACAGGAAAGGAGGAGCCTGAAGCCGCCATGTCACAGGAGTCGCACAGCAGCCACTCGTCCCTGGAGGAGCTGCGCGGCAAAGCTTATCCAGTCTGCCTTAGGAAGCATCTGGATGGACGTGTCAGCGCTGTCTTCCCGCAGTTCTCGTTCGGTATCGGCGCGGGCAGTACGGAGGCCGAGGCGCTTCAGGACGCTGAGGAGATTCTTGCGCTTGGCCTGGAGTGCCTGATAGAGGGGGGCGAGGACATCCCGGATCCACTGGAGACATCCGCAGCCAAAGAGCTGATGCGCGAGTGGAGCCTGCCCAGCATGGATGTTGAGGAGTCGTGGGAGGTGGTGGTGGTCAAGCCCGAGCACCTGCTGGCGGGTTAAGCTCGGGCAGGAGCTTTGCAGTCTGCCCGTTTGAAGGGCTGTTGCCAGCGTTGGCGCCCATGAAAGAATGACGTTGCATGCCGTGTCCTTCGGCTGTCTGCAGCTATGGCGCATGCAGGCATGGGCCGTTGGGCCCTGCCATTCCTGCCAAACGGCCCGCCAACTACAGGGTGGCTTCTATGGTGGTTGCAAAGATCCCCTAGGCTGTCCTGTGCAGCGCATTGTCCATGGCACACGCCACGTGGTTGGGGCTATACCCTGCTGTATCATATGGAGGGAGGAATTGCACAAAAGGCATGGCTTGGTACTGGATTTGGGAAGGGACGCTGCCGGGCCCAGGGCACCATGGGGCGGTCGCTCTGTCACTGGAGGTCGTGGTGGGCATGTGTTTGTGCGCCTAGCTGCGAACGTAGATGGTGCACTCCATGAACAGCTGCCGTTCCGCACCTATGACTGTAGGCGACTTTTTTTGCCTCTCCTTGCGGGTGCCACTTGTGCTTCCATCTGCAAGGCGTAGTACGTGATGCTTGATGCTGTGTGCCGTTCCTCCTGACGCTACTTTGGTGTCCAACGGTGCCAAGTGCAAATGCTACGATGTTGGTGTTCGTTGTTGCCTGACAGTTGATGACACAAACTGGCGTTGTGACGTGTAAGCCACCGAGGTACCTGGATTCTGGCGATCCTCCTACAAGACCTTGGCAAGTATCTCGATGACTGTTGTGCTTTTGCCCAGCGCTTGTCCGCTTGGACCCCTGGCTTGGACCTGCTCGTCCGTTGCGTTCCTGGCCGTCTACGCCACTGCGCACTAGGACCTGGCGCACCAGCAACTGCAGCAGCAACCATGTGGCAGCTGTCAAATTATCCTGTTCTAGGCGCTAGCGCAGAGGTATCTCCTGCTATGGTAGCGCTCAGGTGCCTGGATGGATTCACGCCATGCAAGCAGGAGGCCTCCCTTGCTGCAAGGCCGTCGTACTGGACAGACAAAGCTCTCCACCGCCTTTACTGCGCCTTGCCTAATGATGTGCAGCTCGTGTTATATGTACCTTTCCAGAAACGGCTTATAAATCCTCCCAGTCTGTGACTGTGCTGTACCGCTACGTGTAAGGCATCCCTTCACACAGTGTCGCATGTTCAGCACAGCACATAATGAAACTATGTAGGCAGAGTGATGGCGCCATCCTTATGTTGCTTTGGCGGGGGCAGACAGCCTCGCCTGCCGAAACTTGCCACCAAGGAGGCTCTTCAGCATGAACATCAGCAGAACGACTCAAATAGGAAGGTGAATGTTGGTAGAGTGCCGCCGGTTGCAAAGGGCAGCGCACAAGCGAAAATTTGGGCGTACTGTGAGGTGTTGCCACTTCCTATGCCAGGCCTTCAAACGCTTACACGGCTTACGCGCTCATCTATTATGCGTGAGCGGCGGTCATACCGAGCGCCTGTTGCTCGCCTCGCGGGCGCTATTGGAATGTAGTGGGGCAAGCCTTGTATGGTAAGTCAGAGTGCAGCACAGACCTGTCGCTTATTATTTTTGCACGACGACATACCTCAGCACGCTCGGTAATTCAGTATCACCTGCCACTCGGACCTCCCCTGCTGGCGATGGCAAGCACTTTGTGCATGTCCGCCTTGGCTCCGTGTCCCTCCCTACATTGCAAGCCCTGTCTCTCCGATGCAGCATCATGGGCGCGTCGCCTACGCCCTCCCACCAAGGCCGGGCGTTCACAGTCCTCCAGAGCAAGGGCCCAGCAGCCTCCACAGTGCCCGCAGGGGAGGTCCTCTTCCTACCCACCGAGGCAGGAAGGAAACTCCTCAACGCAGGCTACATGGACATACACCCATGAAAGGTGAGACATGGTAGCCTCATGCTGATACATGACACCTTCCTTCCTGCGTGTCCTTTCAGCACCCACCCTGACCCACCACATGTTTTCAAGCCCATGTCGCGTCCCAGATACCAAGGCGGCCCCCAGTTCCTAGCACTGTAATGTCTACCATCTCTTTACAGCGCTCACAGCCTGCAGTTGCACTGAATGCACTCCTACTCCTGAGACACAGGCGCACCAAGCCCCCGTACGGTATGCACAACCCTCCTCACCAGTCACCACCCGCTTCACAACCCTCCTCACAAACCCTGTCATGCCCCGCCGCCGCGCCCGCATCTCGCCCATATTCCCCGCAGCTTCCTCCCGTTCATCAGACGTGGCAGCAAGGTCCGCAGCAGGAGCCGCCCCAGCTGCTCCTTCCGGAGTGGCAGCAAGTCCTGTCGCTACTGTCGCATCTCTGCAACCCCTCCGACCACCACGCCTTGCTCGTGCCACTGCTCCTGGTGGGGAGCACAGTCGGTGCGCTGCTGCTGGTGCTCCCAGCGCCCACCACCTCCCTGCCATCCACACCCACACCAACACCAACACCAACAGCAGCACCAGCACCAGTGACACCACCCCACACTGCCCAGCGTGGACCGGCAAAGGAGGCGCCGTCCGCATCGAGCTGGACAGAGTGCAGGCGGCGCAGCTTGGAATGCAGCGACGCCACTGCAGGCATGTATTTTAACACACAGCGGGAGCAGCAGGAGATGCGGCGATGGCTGCTGTCTGAGCCAGGGGCACTGCAGGCGTTGGTATCGTGTGTGGCGGAGTGCTGCGTGGGCCCGGGGCTCGCAGGGGTGACCCAGGTGCGTGTGGGGTGGTGGTGGTGATGGTGGTGGGCGGGACAATGGGTGCTGCAGGGGCAGGCGCACAGTGAAGTATGAAAACGGTCCCTGTGCGCGTCCATGTCCCCCAGGCTTTGTCACCGTGCGCTAGCCAGCTTGGCGTGCTGCGCACAGGGTACGACCGCACTCTCGGCCCGCCGCAGCCTCGCTTGCTACACGGAACCGGTTTCTCACTTTTTTTACGCATACCCCCCTAGGCTCCGCCTCCACCTTGGTGGTCGCCTGTTGGTATGCGGCAAACCGCTTCTTTTCAACGTGCTTTTGCACATCTTGTGTCCTTACTTGCCTTGTGCCTCTCCCCCAGGTCTCCGCCGCCGCCGAGGCGATCGCCTGCGCCTCCAGCCTGCACGACCTGGTCACCACCATCTGCTCCACCGTCGTGCACACCCTTTCAACCGAGCTCCACATCGACATGACCACCCGCCTGCGGCTCCTGCCCCACCGAGACGCACCCCACCGGCGTGCTCATTGAGGACTGCCGTGCCGCCGCCAGGGCCGCGCTCAGCGCGACGCACCTGCGCACGTGCTCCCCGCACGTGTCTCGCCAGCTGGTCTCGCCCAGGTCTGCCAGCTGGCTGCTGAGCAGCAGGGAGGCCAAGGGGTGCAGCGGGGAGCCAGTCGGGGCCCCATGGGCGGCGGCGGGGGCGGGGACAGCGGCGGCGGGGGGCTCCTGCAGCCGGGAGCTCCAGGGTGGCGATGCAGGTCGCAGCTGGCAGGTGGGTTTATGGATAGCTGCCAAGTGGGCTTGGGTGCGCTCGTAGGCTGCTTGTTGAGTTAGGGGCCTGGCCGAGGACACGTGGTACGGCTTTCTGCACGTCAAGCGGCACGCTGCGAGCAGGTGACTTTGGACGCACGGTGCATGGCATGCGGCGTGCAGTGCCGTACGGTTACAAGGGTCTTTGGGATATCGCAACCTTAAGTTATCAGTGGTCTGCCAGGCCAGGCATGCAGTTCACGGCCGCGCCACTCGACGGGCATTCAGCATAACCACCACCGGCGAATACCTGTTGCCCCCTCGCCTCCCTTTCCACCTCCCCAGACTTCGCCTGTCGTACTACCACCTAACCCCCTCTCCTCCCTTGGCTTGCCCCCTCCCCTCCCCTGGCCTGATCCGTCACGGCACACAGGGCTGCGGCGCTCGGGTCCACCTCCGTGTGCGGCGGGCTGTCCACCGCCCTGGACCTACTGGACACGGGGGCCAACCTCTCCACGGAGAGCAACGCGGCAGCCGCCACCACCGCCACCAGCACCGGCACACCGGGCCTCGCGCGCACGCTGGGGGGATCCGCCATGGCACGGTTGGCCATCGAGGTGCGCTCTCCATTATCAGTCTCAGTAGAATCAGTGCAACATTTCTTACGGGTTTACTTCCGTGCATGGCTCCCTGGCACACGCCGTGTATGGCGCACGTGTGTTCCTGCGGGCGTGGGGGTTGGGAGAGCGTGGGCTGGGAGGCAGCGAAGCTGCTGCCGCGTGTTTCATGCGCCTGCCCGCAAGCGCAGTGGGACCTCGTCAGGACGGGCGTGTGCTGTACTCCTGCTGAGTTGCACTTGGGGCGAGTAGCAGATCCTGATTGCTTGCGGACAGGCACAAAGCACGTGACATCGGCTCCGCTGTTTCGGCGGATCTGCTGCTTGCGGACAGGCACAAAACACGTGACGGCGGCTCCGCTGCCTCTCAGCAGGATTACAGCTTCCTCGTTGTCCTCCTGCTGAATGGCACTTGGGGTCATAGCCTTATCGAGTGGCGACTTGGGCCCGCTGGACACACAAATTGTGTTGACGCAAATCGCGTTGCCCCCAACCCCGGACGTCTGCCGTAGGCCGCTCCCATGGACCTCACCTCACCGCTGGCCGCCACCCTGCTATTCAACAGCTCTGTGAGGGGCCCCCTGGCGTCCGCGCCCAGCCGGCGCTCCGAAACCACGCCCTCTGCCGCGGCCAACGCCCGCCCGGCTTGCGGCTCCGCCGCCGCTACAGCCGCCTCAGGCGTGCAGCTGCAGGCAGCTGTCGTACCCAGCGTGTCCAGCTACCTGCAGGACAGCCAGGTGCCCAGCGCTGATGTGTTCGCCATTGTACGGCGGGGCAGCGCGGGAGTGGCGGGCGGCCTGCAGTCGTTGGTGGCGGTTGGCGGCGTCGTACAGCAGCCGGTGCAGCCCCATGAAGGAGTGTCGATGCCGTTGGGAGACGACAAGCAGGTAAGCGACGAGGGGTGGATCGGCGGGCTGCGCAGCGGACGTACAGACAGGAAGGCAGACCGTGTGGAAAAAGCGTCGAGACAGTGAGGCCCTATGGCGGCAGTGGACGACTGTCATGATGCACCTTCGTGCTGCAGCGGGCACGACTCTTATAAGTGCTAGCTTGGAAAGGGAACGTAGCACGGGCTTGGCGATGCTGGGTTTTTGCGACCGTCCACGCATGTTCCGGGTCTGACTCATGCCCGCCTGCCAACCTGCGTGCCCTGCGCCACCTTGCAGGTGCATGCGGGTTCACGGTGCTTGCCGTCCGCATGGCACTTCAGCCTGCCCCCTCCCTAGCTGCCCGTGTCCCGGTCCCTGCCGCCAGCTGCAGCCGCCTCAGCAGGTCCCAGGCGTTTCCCTGTAGGCACCCATACCTCCACCACCCCAAGTCCCCCGCCCGCGACCGCTACTGCCACTGCCACCCCGACAAATACATGCACGCTGTACACCGTAGCCTCTGCCACCCAGAAGCAACAGCAGCAGGAGCAGCAGCAGCAGCAGAACCTGAACCGCGCCTCCCGCCAACGCACAGCAGGTGCCTTTGGCGTCAGCCGTAGCGTCAGCGGGCAGCGCGGCTGCGCGGGCGCCACCCCGCCGTCCCCCTGCTGCGCCCCTGGCGTGGTGCTGTACCTGTGTAGTAGCCTGCAGCTGCCGGCGGCGCTGCTGGCGGCGGCGCGGGACAAGGCCACAGGGTTACTGGAGGTGCGGGGTGCAGTCGGCGCACGAGCAGGGCGTTGGTTGCTAGGGCGGGCCCTGGGGGCAGGGGCAGGGGCTTTGGGTGCTGGAGAGTGGGTGCGCCATGGGCTGATTGTGGCGGGGTTATGGAGAGGGCAGCTGAGTTTAGTGTAAGGGAGTGGAAGTGGGGATGGGAGTGAACGGGCAGTTCGGTCCTTGCATGCCCGTCTCGGTGGGCCGTCGTGCGCTGGGGTTGCAGTGGGCATTGAGGCACGAATGCTTGAAAGGACCCTGGCGGCAAGGGCAGGGGCAGGGCAGGTGCTGGAGAGCGAGAGCTCTGGGGTCTGAGGCTGGGTAAGAGCTGCTGAGGGTTGCCGTACTTGCAATTAGCTGCAGGATCAGTGGGGGTGGAGCTACTAAGCTCGGATACGACTTCAGTCACGTGGCCGGGGCGCTTGCCTTCCCGCGCCGTCAAATGTGCCATGACGCCCACCTTACGCGAGCACCGTCGTTTTTACCCCCACGGCAACATGTACTGTCTGCAGCACTGACATTCCATCGGCATCGTGCCCGCCACGTGCCACGCCACCAACGCGTCCCCGCAGGTCCTCCTGCCGCCCGCCTTCCGCGCCCTCACCACGCCACCGGTGCAGAGGGAGTGGGCCTACCTGGCCGCACAGGCCACCGGGGGCGTTAGCACACAACAGCCGCATCAGCACGCCTCCACCCCGCCGTCTTGGCGGCTCCGCGCCAGGGGAGGGGCCCCGGCACAGCCGCACGGTGCGTAGTCCGCCCAGCCTGGGCACTGGCCTGAGTCCCCTGCATGGCCAGCAATGAACAGGTGGGTTGGCGACGCCTTCTTTCCGAAGCCATACGGCAGTGCCACGCACGGCATACTGTGTCGTTAGGGACCTTCGGCTACCCTGGGCAGGGTTCGCTCCGCGCCAACACCTCTTGTTCGGCAACCACAAGCCATAGTGTGCGTTCCTTCCAACTGCCAGCGCGCTTGGGTTCGCGATGGTCATCTGCCTGGTCAATGGACTCAAAACTTGAATGGCTCCAAAACGATGGATCTATGCTGAACCACCATTTGGCAGGTCTTTTTGGTGTGGACTTGGGCAGGTGCTCTAAGGAGCGCGCTCTGCCCGTCCCATACGCCCAAACCTGCACCAGGCCGGCCATGCTAGCCAGCCGCACATCGCAGCACAGCCCCGGCCGCAAGCTTCGTGGTTTGCACAAGGCAACTCCTTCGGCGCGTCCGCACTCCATCCCATTGTCCCTCCTTGCACCCTTACACTACGCCCCTGTCCTTGCCCCCAGCAGGCAGTTCCCTCCTGTCCCTCACAGGCCCCCGACGACGCCCTGCCTGACCTGGACGCTGCCGTACGGGCAGGGATCAGGAGCAGCGGCGGCGGCGGTGGCGGCGGCTTCAGGGCTGACGAGCGCAGGCGGGCAGCAGCGGCGGCGGCGGTGTCGGCTGCTATGCTCGCCGGGCTACGCCTACCCGGAGTGGGTGTCATCGTGATAGCACTAGGAAGCACCTGCGCCCTCCATGCCGTACCTGTGTGTACCGTTCCTGCTGCTGCCGCACTGTTTGCACAGCTGTCTGCCTGTCTCCTGTCAGTCTCACTCCAAGCCCATGCGTGCGTGTTACCAAGTCCCCTGCTTCCCGCGCGCCCTTGCCCGCCAGGTGCCTGCCCTCACGCCCGAGGGCCAGCCGTTGCAACCCGGCACGTGCAAAGTACGCCGCCTGCGTGCCCCGCAAGGAGTACTCGTGGAGCAGCCCCTGCCGTACGACGCTGACGTCATTGGCGGCGGCGGTGCCGTACAGCCTCCTGCTACCGCCGCTTCCTGCCCTCTGCCTGAGTCACCCTCCGTCCAGCTGCCCCCAGCGGCCACCCTTCGGTGGACAGGTGGGGCTTAGCATGGATGGACGGGCCGTGGCGGTGCAACAACATACTTAGCAGGCGTCTTGCTGTTACCTTGTCCGTTCCTGCGTGCCTGCCCGCTTCATGGCTTGGGGCCATGCATGCGGTTTATCAGCCCGCGCAGAGGTTGATCTCGCACGCTTCGTCATCCCGTAAGTGGCACCTTGCCGTGATGCCACCCGCTGTGCTGCCCCCACAACCCTTAACCCACAGATACCTGCAGCAGCTGCTGGCCGACGCCTCCAGTCCCGAGCTGCACCTGTTCCTGTGCACGCGCCAGCTCAACACAACTGCCTGCCGTGCGGTAGCCTCCTGCCTGCGGGCCTGCGCCGCCGCCGGCCGGGCCGTGCGTTCCATCACCCTCTCCAGCTGCGGCATCACCGACGAAGGTGAGGCGCAAACACGCACACGCATGCGCACGCCGTGCTGCTTGCCCAGCCGCCATGCTGCACTGCACTCCTTTACTGGGACGTAGATACTGCTGAATTGTAACGCCTGCGTGTGCCCATGAAATAATCAGTGTTAGAGGCTTGAACCTCCTCAGTAACGGTCCTTGCTGGCTGCCTTTCCCACCAGGCCTCGCCGCACTGTGCGACGGGCTGCGCCACTGCTCCTTCACCCTCATCCTGGACCTCTCGCACAACGTCATTGGCGACGCCGGCGCTGCTGCGCTAGCGGCGGTCCTTGGCAACCTCTCCTCCGTTATCAACGTCCAGCTGGGCGGGAACAACGACCTCGGGGACCTGGGCGCAGCTGCGCTGGCGGCAGCTGCTCGAAGCTGCCCTTCGCTCCGCCGAATCGCGCTTCGCGGAACCGCCGCGTCCATCTACAGCGTCAAGGACATCAATTCG
>QAXN01002734.1:0-10696 GCA_004335795.1 Chlamydomonas sp. 3222 | reverse complement strand
GGGGTCTTGTTTGGTAGGGCAAGGGGGGTGGAAGGGGCAGAGTTGTATCTCTGTATGCGACATCTGGTGATACTTTCTACATGTATGCACCTTCAAGTCGTGTAGTATGTATACAACAAGCAGTGATGGAAATGCGGTAAGCAACCTGCATGCTGCCCTGCAGTGCACTCCTCATGTGCACATTGCGTGCAGCACCTCCCTCCCCCTGTGTCCCCTACCCCTCCAAACTGAACGCTGCACCATCCACACCGTCAGGCTTGCCAACCATAGTGTCGGATGTGACCGGTGCACAGAGTATATATATGCGGCCATATCAGGCTCCTGGGATGCAAGGGTGGGGATTGATGCATGGCTGCATGCGGCACCTGGCCCCATGCATGTGCGTGCCCCCATGCATGGCAACATCAGACCTGCTACAGCACTGTGTCCCAAACAAACCACAAGTCAGCACAGCAAGTACCTGCTTTGCATGCAGCTCTCACCTCCTCTTTGGAGGCTGCCATCCTTGCACCGACCCCAACTCCTGGGTTCATGGCAGGGCTCGGGCGGGGGCTGGCACCCCAGCTGCAGCCAGCGGATGGAGCAGGTAAGGCTGTTGCCGGGTGCTTCGCCACAACTGGCCTGGCGGCAGACCCAAGGCCGTCAAAGCCAAACGCCTTCTGGTCAAGGCGCGCCTGCACATTAAGATGGTGTGTCGTGTGTGAGTGGCACACACGTGGGTAACAAGCAACGAAGTGAAGGGTGCTACCAGCAATGGGCGACCTTTGCTGGCTTCCCCATGTGCTTTTCACTACTTTTTGCGTTGCAAAGCAGCTGCATGCATGAAGCAGCGCTGAAGCCTGCTCTCATTCCTGCCATTCAACCTGTATCATGTCCTTGATGTCACGCAGCTCGGACTGCAGGGGCTCCAGCGCCTTGCCAACGGCACGTGTCAGGACCTCCTCAGCCGCCTGCTGCTTCTGGGCATGCTGCTCCGCCTGAAAGTCGCGCCAAACGTATTGGTTGAAAGGCAGGGTCAATGTGCTGAGGGCGTTGAAGTTTAGGTGTGATGGGGCAAATTGAGCGAGGCAGGGCATGTCTGCAGCGTAATCTACCATCAACCGCAGGCAAGCGAGCAGGCGCCGTTCTTGTAGCCATGTAATAGATAATGGTTGAGTTTAATTAGGAGGCTGAGTACGAGGTCCTCCCGATAAAGGCACCTGGCGAAAACGAAAAGTCACGTCTCGACGCCTGCAACTACCGACCTGAGCTGAGCCGTCTCTAGGAAGCGCGTCTGCGTTCATAAAGCTGTTCTGTCAGCATTATGTTTTAGCATGCCAATTGATCAGGGAAGCGCACGACACCTTGGGCTCACCAGCAGACGACTAGCAGACATGACTTTGCCGGTTGCAGGAGGACTCACCGCTTCTCACGACAACAGCCGCATGCCGCCGGCTGCTCCTATGGGTACCTCCATAGCTGCTAACTGATGCCGCAGCGGGATTGGCGCTTAGGCGCCCCAGCGTCCCTGTCGAACGTCCCCAGGAACACATCCTCGCGGGTCGCAGACACGCGGCGAGCGCCATGTTCGTTGTTCTGGCACCTCCAACGTTGCAACAACTATAGTTTGCGGTGAGATGCTCTGCATGCCTGTACAAGAGTGCATCGTATTGGAACTTGCGCGCCTTGCATGGGCAGCGCAGGGATGACACGACCGTACATACAGGGACAGGACAGCTGCGATCTTAGGACTCCCTTGGCCGGAGCTCCGCCCGTGCGTCGTGGGCGCACCTGCTAGGACACGCCAGAGTCATGACCTGTGTGGCTCTGTTTCCTGTGTACGTTCGCTGAAGTGGGCGCCCTACAGTAGCGTCTAGGCTGCACCTAGCCATCCCTCATCCAAGTCCATTGCGTGCACCACTCGCGCGCGGGTACTGGCATGCATGCCCATGGACTCTGACACCAATACCTTTATTTACCTTGTAAAGCACGAGCTGCATGCACAGTATACTTATACGCGTATTACTTGCAGTGCAGAACAGGAGGAAACTCCGGGCGTGAGCAGGGCAAAGCTCCGTTCTGCTCCGTTTGGTGACATGCAGGTCTGCGTGCAGGGGAAGGGCCGCTCCCGTGTCTGTGAGCCACGTGCCACGCATGCGTCCCTCCCCCGGAAGAGGCTTCCATTTACCACCACTTTCCACCAAACAAACACCATGCGTAGCATGCATACATGCATCAAAACCAAGGCGCCAAAAGCCATACAGCAAACAATCCACCTTGTCCCGGCGACATACATACGCCGGCGGGCAGAGCGGCCGCCTCACATGCTCAGAAACCCACAGTGTCAACCGCGGCACAGTGGTACGTACGTACGGGTATCTGTAGTGGTGGCAGGTGGCCTCCACTGTACGCAGGGGCCAGGCCAGGCGAGCTCCCCTGGGCAGGGCCGTGCGTGGGCCATGGCCTGGGCATCGGCATACGCATGGGCATTGGCCCAGTTTGGCCCAGTTTGGTCATTTTATGGTCCCGCATGGCACTGAAGGCAACGAAGAGTTGGGGCTCATTGCAGGGCCGACACAGCGATGGCCTCCTGAGCCGAGAGCGAGGGTTTCAAAGCAGGGCCCAGGCGTAAGGGCATGTCACGGCTGCCTGGCGGTTGTGCCATGCCTTGATTTGCTGGCACTGGCATACATGAACACGTGTATCAGGAGGCATGATGCAAACGTGCGCCAGTCCTGTTAGGGTGGTATTTTCTTGTAGGCAGAATCAGAGACAGACGCCCAACACTCCGTGCGGCGGCACTGCGTTCGAGGGGGAGGGGGAACTCCCCTACTGCCGACTTATGGTAGATGGGCAGCCGTGGCACAGGCACGGGCATGGGGACATGAGCTGGGCCCGGCGTAAGTTGGTACTTGGTATCAGTGGTGAGGAGAGTTGGCGGGAGGGGAAGGGTGTGTGATGGGAACTAGGGCAGGAGGGAACTAGGGTCTCACGAAACAGGGGTTGGCAACACAAGGGAGTCCCCTTCGTTGCTGCTCGGGCCTGCGCTTTGTGATTGTCTACCTCTGGCCTGATGAATTCTGTTGTTACAATCTAAGTTGACTTGACATACTTACCGGGGATTTCTGAGAGATTTGTGCGCAGCGTACGGTAAAAGCGCTACCTCCTCGCTGGCGGGTCCCTGGAACATGGAAGAACTCTTTTTCGCCGATTGTGGTCCACGCCAGGTTGCTGCAGATGCAATAAGTTTCTGAAACATACTGCAATGAATTTAACTTGACGTTTAGAAGAGACGCTTGGAACTTGGGAAGACTCCGGTTCACCACGTTGACTGGAAGGAAATGGGAGGCGCAGCTAGCAAAGATTTTATAGAGAATGCAGCTTTGAAGTCAACCGTTGCCGCGGAGCTAGACGAGTTGGGAGGTAGGCTGCTCCCTGCATGTCATGTCTGGGCAGGAGACTGGTTGGCTTCTGCAATAGATTAACAGTATGTGCATTGGGGACAAGCAGCTGTTGCTTAGCGTTATCGTTGGTGAGCTGGGTTGCTTTTGAGGCTGGTTCCAACTTTTTCCCGATGCAAACGTTTTCAAGGCTCCCTCAACCACAAGCATAGGCGGCGGCGCCGCGGTCAGTGAACATGGCTAATAAGTACGTGTTTGACTCACGCGCATAACGTGCTCAGTAGCCTCTGTCCCTGGCCCATGCCACGCCGGTCGTCGGTCGCGCCTCAGGGTATGACCGTCCAGCCGTGGCGCGAAATGGCTCCTTCGGCGCACGACTGGAGTGGCTGGGGGTAGGCCTGGGTGGGGTGGTTGTCAGTTGGAACTGGAAAGTGGGAGGGGGGGGGGCGCGACTCCTGCAGAGCACACCCTGTACTGCTCTGAACAATGCGTCTTCGCCCATGGTTGGACGTACCACAGAAACAAGTGGGAAAAACGAGCGACGTCATGGAGGCCACGCTGCAGAAGGACGAGCAGGCGGGCAGGAGGGAGCTGGAGCTACAGGTGGGTGGGACTGTGTGTCAGGGGCCCTGGGGTACGCGTAAAGCGCGTGGAAAACGTGACAGGCTGGGGTGCACGAACACGGCAGCGGACATGGCAAGAACCGCCGTCTTGTGTACCAACTGTAGGGCCTGTAATTTTTGGTTCTCAGCAACTTGTGTGGCACCTTCAGGCCTACCGTTGACGGTACTTGTCCTTGTCCTTGTCCCCTACCCCCACCCCAACCTGCATCCTCGCTTCCAGGCCCGCACCCGTACCCATACCCATTCCTTACCCATACCTCCATCCCCAACCCCACCACTAACCCACCTCTAGGCCCGCAAGCGGCAGCTCTTGGCCATCCGCCGGGCCCGCGGGGACTACCGGGCCGAGGGAGCCGCAGCGGACCTCTACTTAAAAACCAAACTGTGAGCACGAGGGCTGGCACGATGGATAGATCTGAGGGTTTGTACGTGCGGAAGGCATGCAGAGTTTCCATTTGTGCCGACGTGGCGTTGTGCCGGCGACAAGCCTGTGGTGTCCTGTGGTGTCCTGCTTTTTGTGCTGCCCATAAGACCACACGTCGCCGCTTATGTTCACGCGCATGGCGCCTTGTTCGCGCCCTTACTCGGTCCCCTCAGGTCTGTCACGGCCCTCGACAATTCCATCCTGCGACACAACAGCGTGCTGGCAGTGGGCGGCGGGGGCTCAGTGACCAGCCAGGGATCGGGCGGGACGGGCTCACCCAAGGGCGAGGGGAGCAGCCCCAACGGGTGAGTAGGGGCCAAGGGGTGCAGGCGGCTGCAGCTGGCATGGGTTGGGACGAAGGTGGCCAGGGCTCTTGAATGAGGGGAGAGGGCAGCCCCAGCGGATGAGGACACCTTTAGGAAAGGGCGCACACCCAGTGTGGTCCTTGGTGGGTCGGCATGGCGTCGTTAGGTGTCGGCCTGGGTGCTAGGGGATGGAGTCGCCTAGAGGCGAGGTGAGCAGCCCAAACGGGTGAGTAGACCCTGAGGGGAGGGCGCATACCCAGATTGTCCGACGGGCATGCTGGCGGGGGCGGCTAGAGTGTCGGCCAGGGTTTGGTGGGAACGGGAGGGCAGGAGGGCCGGACCCAACGGGTGAGTGGAACTCACGGGGAGGGCGGACACCCGGTATGGAGTGATACGGGGCCGGAGTTGGGTGGTGCGGCAGTAGTTGATAGCCGAGAGTGCAAACCTGTAGCCCCTGTGCTTTCAAGCGCCTCCTGCTGTAGGAAGGCTCGCTTGGGCGGCGGCTGTGCATGAGCCGGGGCCGCTGGAAAGCGCGGATTGTACCCGCCCTCAAGCTGCACAGCCCTGTGCTCAACTAACGCCCTGCCTACGCCGGCTGCCTGCCCCAGGGAGCCCCCCCGCTTCGCCAGCACGGGCCGCACGTCCCGCCGCCGCCGTGGCTCCATGGACGTCCCCCTCCCGCACCACCTGTCGCACATGCACGACGCAGGGGGCGCAGGGGGGCCAAGGGGGCCCTCGCGATCAGGGGAGGCCCCGGCCGGTGAGTTTGGGCCCCTCCCTCCACCACCTGCCGCACCACCTGTCGCACGTGCACGATGCACCTGGCGCAGCAGGTGACCTGCCGGCGGGCACTGGTGCTGGGGATGCTATGGGCCGGCTTTTGAAAACGCAGGCTGCACCTGCGCTGGCATGCATGGAGGCGACGCACGCATGCGCACATGGTGTGGAAATGGGAACGGACGGAATCCTGCGTCGCCAGCCAGCCTTAGCTGCTGATGATTGCAAGGCCACCGACACCCGTGGGGTCCTTGAGCGCACAGGCGCACCCACTAGACCCTCTGCACCCAGGCTTTTCCACACGTGCACATGCACCAGATGTCGATGCGCCGTGTTCCCTGTAACGTCACCCACATGCACCGGATGACCCAAGCTTTGCCCTTTCCCCGGAAGAGAAACCGCACCGCGTTTGTTTTCTTTCCCCCTCCCTGCGTTATAGATCATGCTGGCGATGACGGACATTGGCGCGCGACGTTGATGCGTGCCAAGCGGAAGGCGTTCCTGGCGGTGGGGGCGTACGTCATGTTCCAGGGCCGGCGGGGGCACCACGGCCCGCAGCGCATCGACAACTTTGGCATGTTCGCGGAGCAGCAGCTGGGGACGGACGGCCTGCACCGCTACGGCGAGCACGCGGACAAGTACGCGGAGGCGAAGCAGAAGCTGCCCGGCATACAGGTGGGTGGCGGGCACGTGTAGGAAGCGTAAGGTAGAGGCGTCAGAGGCCAGCGGGCAGTACGCGGCGGCCACGAAGCTGCCGGGGATGCAGGCGCGTGATGGGCAACTTGTGGGGCAAGGGCACACATGGGCACGCTGCGGCGTAGGGGAAATGCAAGCACCGCATTGTTACGAAGAGCACGCGGGCAAGTATTGTACACGGCGGCGGAGAAGCAGCTTCCCAGGATGCGGATGACCGACTAGCAGTGGTGTACGCCAGGGCACTTTGGGGTCGAACAAGGAAGGGCCACTCTCGCTGACCAACACATGCTTACGAGTGCGTCACGTTTTCCGAGGTTCAGTCGCAGGCAAGAAGGACATCAGATGATTAGTAATCTCATAATACATTGGTGATGTTTGAGGTGCATGTTTGCACTGCTGCAGGCGGAGCTGGAGGAGCTGCGAAGCGAAATGCGGCAGCTGGCTGAGCAGGAGGCGCGGGCGGAGGCGGAGGGGGATGCGGAGGGGGACGATGAAGGGGACGACGAGACGCACTGGCCCTCCGAGCACGGCGGCGCCTTGCCGGGCCACGCCCGGCTGCGGTCCATCCGGGAGGGCGGTGCTGGGGGGGCGGCAGCGGGAGGCGCAGGGCTGCCGCCGCCCCCTCATCAGCCGGGGGCCAGGGAGCGGCGGGCATCGGCGGCGCAGGGCCCTGCACGTCCCGCGTGGAACTTCAAGAACATCAAGTACGCCACAGGGACCACCGCGGGGGTGCCCACGTTCATGTCATCGTCAGGGCCCTCCCATCAGGCGCCGCCGATCGCAGGGGTGCGGCCACGCACCTCCCCCTCCGCCTCCCGCAACGGCCGCAGAGCCACCGAGCCCTCCAACAGCCCCCTCACCCTGCCCCCCGCCGCCCCCTCCACCTCCCCTCCACACTCCGTCCCCCCACTCCACCCCTCCCCCAGCCGCCCCCGCCCCTCCACCGGCCCCAGCCTCCTCTCCGCCTCCGTCAACGGCCCCCTGTCCTCCTTCCCGCCCCACGGCCACACCCGCACATCCACCCCCGGCCAGCCACAGCCCTCCTCCTCCTCCCCGTCCCTGGGCCTAGGGGTAGTAGGACCAGGGCTGTCGCGCGGCGGCGCTGCCCGGGCGTCCTGGTCTGGTGCCACAAGCGTCAGTCCCGGGCTGTGGGGAGACGCAGGAGGGCCGGGGCATGGGGCAGGGCATGGGCCAGGGGTGGGGGTGCCGCTGCGGCCGTCTCGGCCAGGCGGGTCGGGCATGATGGCCCTCAAGGCGCCTACCTCCCCACGGCAGAGGGTGGCGCCTCCCCCGGTGCCGGGGCCGGGGGCGGGCGGTCGGCCAAGGCCGCCTGTGGAGGCGCCTCCGGGCGCGGGCAGGGGGCGGCCGGCTGCAGGCAGGAGCAGGTGCGCGGGGGCGGGTGCGTGGGGAGTGGGGCGTGGCTTGCAAGCCTACCAGCAGGTATGGTCTCGGCGGGCTGGCACGGCTAGTAGTAGGGGTGCGAGGGCATAGTGTGCACCAAGTTAGGCGAATTCTCTGTGCCTTGCGCTCCTGTGCTCCTACTCCCCCTGCTTCCCCCCACTCCGGCCCCACAGCGACTCCCAGCTGCTTGGCGGCCGCCTGTCCGAGTCCGGGGAGTACACGCTGGGCAGCATGGCCTCGCGCGTGGCGTCGAGTGTGACCCTGGGGCCGCAGCGGGGCCGCCTGCAGCGCTCGCAGCTGCGGGCGGTGAGGGAGGCGGAGACGGCCAACGTGCTGCGACAGAAGCAGCTGCTGCAAGTGGGTTAGAGGACGGGCGTGTGGCTTAGGGACGAGAGCCATGGATGTGCGCGTCCAACCTGGTTCAGCGCATGCAGCAGCACCGCGTGTCATTTGACGTATAAATCTTGTGCTGTCTTCCCATACGCTGTGCAGTAGGGACCATGCACCCATTCCTCATGTCCGTGTTGACCAGCACAGCGCAGCCAGCACGGGCAAGCATGCAACGTGTCACTGTACAGCTTCGCTTCTCTACTGTAAGGATTCCGTCTCACCTGCCATTCCCGTCCCCCGCAGGCCATCGAGGAGCACAGCACTGCCATGCAGACGGCATCCAGCATGCTGTCCATGTTCTGCAACAGGTGGGGGCGTGCGGTTTAACGGGGCGTGGGTTAGGGTACGGCATCCAGCATGCTGTCCATGTTCTGCAACACGTGGGGGCGTGTGGGTTAACGGAGTGTGGGTTAGGGTACGGCCTCCAGCATGCTGTCCATGTTCTGCAACAGGTGGGGGCGTGTGGGTTAACGGAGTGTGGGTTAGGGCACGGCCTCCAGCATGCTGTCCATGTTCTGCAACAGGTATGAAGAGGGGCTGTGTGCAAGGGCGGTGTAAAGCTCTTGCGAGGACAGGGTGTCAAGGGAGGCGGCCAGGGTCCTTGCAGTTCGTATGCTGACCAAAGCGTCTTGTACGGGCCCAACGGAGTCTCGCTAGCAGTCTCGCGGCTGCAACTCGCCCCAGTCCCATTCCAGCGCGCTATGATGGCTCATCCACACTGCTTTGTTGGTTTATCCATACCGTGTGTCAACCCCCAGGGCCAACGGGCGGTGGGTTGAGGCCCAGCAGTGGGCGCTGCCCGCCGTGCACGAAATGGCGCTGCCGGCGGTGCGGCGACTGGCGGAGCGGTACCGTGAGGTGGTGATCAAGGACCTGCGGGAGGGCAGGATAGCGGTGCAGGTGGGTGTGGGAAGACGCCGGTGTTGAGGGTATGGTTCGGGGTTGATGCTGCAAAGCAGGGAATCATGGAGACCAGGCTTTAGGTGCCTCGCCTGCTTACGATCCCTCTGACGTTCCCTTGCCCTCAGCCGCATGCTAACGACGGGTTGTCCTGTACAGCGACTGTGTCACCTCCTAACACACACCTGCTAATACACGTGCCCCTCCCGTCACGCAGCTGCACGCCGACGACGACGTGTTCTCCTCCTCCAAAGCCGGCCCCGTGCCGCTGTGGGGCACCGACCCCTGGGCGCTGCTGGCGCTAACCCACCCAGCGCGCGTGGAGGCAACACCGCACCTCAACGGACTGGGCATGGGCGTGCGCCAGGTGGGCCGCGGGAGGGCGTGACAGAGAGAATGGCATTGCAAGCCCGGCTGGTTACATGATCCTCACCTTCATTGAGAGCTTGCTTGTGCTACTAACCATGGTGCATCCGTGGAGCTCATGGCCCTTCCATGGCCCTTCCCCTTCCCTGCGCACTCCCCCCCTGCCCTTGCTCGATCTGACCCTGCCTCGCGCTGGCCCTGTTTCGTGGTCCCTCCCTCCACAGCTCTTGGCCCTGACCACTGGTGGTGCCTGGATTTATGGCCTTCTCTCCCTCTGTCCCTGCTGCTGCTTTACCCTGTTCCTGGCCCCTGGTCCCTGCTCCCTCCCTCCCTGTGCAGCTCATGGCGCTGACCACGGCGGTGGAGTCCCTGGCTGGCCTCGAGGCGGTGTCCCGACTGCCCGTGGTGGTTTCGTGCCATGAGGGGCAGGTGGAGGAGGTGGTGCACGACCTGGCAGCCAGAAAGCTGTGCAGGTGCGGGTGTGTTAGCATGGGGCGTTTGTGTTGGCGGGTTGGTACTGCACGACATGCGGTCGCACTCCTCGGGGCAGGTGTGCGCAGACACAAGTACAGCCCCTGTGCTCCACCTGACGATCCTTACCCCGTCACGCCCCCAGGCTGTCCCCCTCCAACCTGATCATCCTGGTGCAGCAGCGCGCCCCCGGACACGTGTACGACAAGGACACACGTGCCTTCCGCGTGGCGCCCGAGGCCCCGCCGCGCCCCGCGGGCAGCGGGTACGCGCTACTGGCCCTGGGCTGGCCAGGGGACGCCTTCAGGCTGCAGCCGGCGGCGGCGGGGGCGGGGGCGGGGGGAGAGGGGGCGGCAGGGTGGGGCAGGGCGGGCGGGCTGCAGGAGCAGCAGATGTACGAGCGCGTGGCGATGGAGCGGAGCGCGCTGGCGGAGTTCATGGAGCGGTGGGTAATGGACGGGTGTGAAAGCGTGTGACGGTGGCGGGCAGTGCGGCACGGCGGAAAGCGGTGTGGCCTGGGTGTGGGCGCCGTAGGGTTGCGGGGCAGGCAGGTTCGTGCGAAGGGTTGGCGCGAAGGGGTGGGTGCGAAGGGGGCCAGCGGCCCGGCGTGGACTGGCGGCAGGGTTGTGGCGGCGACGGCTGCACCTATTCATCCCACTGCCCAGGTACCCGGAGTCCGCAAGCCCAGCCTTATGCGTCATCATGCACTCTTCGCGTGCAACGTGCCCCGTACTGCCGTCCCCTTCCTTCTTGTCCTCTCCCCCCCCGGCAGCAAGGTGGAGTGGCTGGTGTCTTGGCGTCTGCGCGACCCCACCCACTACTCCCCCGAGGCCTGCCTCAACGTGGACCAGCTGGCGCTGTGCTACGCAATGAACGACGACGCGGACGCAAACATGTGCCTGCAGGTGTGGCGGGATCGAGGGGGCGGGGGGGGGGGGGGGGGGGGCAATTGCGGCAGCCGGG
>QAXN01002733.1:492-10878 GCA_004335795.1 Chlamydomonas sp. 3222 | reverse complement strand
GGCATGGATTTGACAGAATCCTTTTTCCTGGCGCTCATGGTACAGGGCATCAGCTGGCGGGGGCCATTGTATAGGCCGCGGGGTCCTTCCTGACCGTGTGGGTCGGGCAGTTGGCGCAGCCGCACGGGACCGGCCGCCCGCGACGTGGCGCTGTCTGTGGCTATCTATTTGATCGGATGGCGACAGGTCATATGCAAAGGGGCACGCACTGTCGGGGGGCCGAGGTTGGGAGGTAGTCTGGGGGCACCACAGGTCGCTGTCCGTGGGGTACATATGTTGGGTGCGGCATTTTGGGGCTGGGATTGCCCATGCGATCGCCATCATCATCAGGATTGCTTGATTACCGGGTGTGGTGGGTTGCGTTAAGTAGCCCAGGGTTGCAGCCCCGTACAGGATACTCATAGTCAGCGGAGAATTGCGTTCCACTTGAAGGAGGGGCTGTGCGAGTGCGACCATGGCGCCTACCGTGGCTGCCGGATATGCAAGGTACGACGCAAATATCACAGCTGCTAGGGCCCCATGCGACGAGAAGCGCGGCCATGAGGTCAGGGTAGTTGACTATCACGTGCAAGGGCGCCCCTGATCACATTTTACGCCAGGGGAGCAGCTCCACCAGTTCCCAGGCATTTCCATTCTTCAGGACACAGCTTGAGACACAGCAGTACCACAAGTATTACAATTGGGCATCAACACTTGAACGGCGACTGAAGGGGGGCTCTCATCCAGGGGAGAGCCTGGGTAGCTATCCCATTAGGCCCAATTGGCGAAAACGGACTTTCGGCCATCTCGCAATCCAAACAGTATGTAAGGCCTATACTTATTGACTACGCAGGCTAGCTTATTTGCGGGACCTGTTAAATTAGCCAAGATTGCGGGTGCGTCGCCAGGGTCCCGCAAAAGCCCGATTGGGAGCTACACCTGCAGTGCTGCTCAAAACTCAAGCCAACTAGTATACTGGTCATTGCCTGGATACCTTCTCGTAGTACCACGCACAAATCCGGCCGAAGGGCAGCGAGGGCAAGCCGAGTGCCCAAGTTGCCCGACAATACCAAACGCAGTCACTTTGGCTGCCGGAATTGTGGTTCGACACCATGCGGTGCTCCCCGAGGCACTGGGCTACTGCCCAGCGACTCTGAAATCACCCGGCACCCAACCCGTCCCACAAAAGGAGGCGCAGGAGCGGTCGGAGAAGGTGGCCAAAATCCTGAAGGAGGCACTCAGGAGACCGGCATCCGGTGCCACAGCAGCAGCAGCGACAGATCCGACAGCGGCACCAAGGCCGACGTTGAGGAGCGCCACAGGTGGGTCAGGTTGGCGGAATGCTGTGCAATGGGTGATATTACATCTCCATTCAAGGGACGTGTAGATGTAACAGGATGGTTGGAGAAGCCGGCCCAGCTTATCCGGTCACACCGCTGCTGACTGTGTGTGACCCATGGGTCCGGCTGTGTCGTGCGCTCACGCTCGTGAAGGGCCCAGCCCTGGGACTCGCCTGCATTGGTCTGTTCGTGCCCCTCTTGCCTGCACCGGCCAAAGGGACTAGCCTGTGGCGTGCCTGCTGTTGTGGGAGGGCAGGTGGTGTGCTGCCTTGCTGCGTGTGGCCCGGGCGCCCTGGACGGCTCCTACTCCCGGCCTTTGTGCTCTGCTTGGTGTGCGCCGTCTGCTGCTGCCCTGGCGTGCTGTCCGTTGTTGGTCTCCCCTGGCGTTGTGTGTGCGGGCTGAGCGCGTGCGGTCCTGCCTTGCCTGTGCCGTCTCAGGGCCGTGGTTTCGCCCTTGGTGAGTAGACCCCCGCGTGTGCTGTCGGGCGTTGTCCCGTGCCTCGAGCCCTCCCGGCTCGTGCCTTTGGCCCTAGAGGCCGTCGCTGTGTCTCGGTCCGGTTATGGACCCCTGGCTCTCGCCCACAGTGTAACACTGGTTCACGCTGTTTGCGCCTCCTTCCCCTCTCTCCCGAGCAGCATTTTGGCGCGGAGGAAGAGGCCCGTGGCCGCCGTGACCAGTTGCAGCCCGCTGACGGGGTAAGTCAAGGGTGGCCCCGATGTCCCATTGCCGCGATAGCGTGGCCTTGAGACAGGGACAATGCAGCACCAGTACGTGTGTGTAACTGAAAAGTGCCTGCCATTCCGAGGCGTCCTACCTCTCATTGGCCGCTGTGACACCACTACCCGCGTCTGCGCCACAGGCGCCACAGGTCCACTCCGGTGCCTGCGATCGACCTGGTTTGGTCCCCCCCTGGACACTCATGCCCAGCACAAGCGGCAGATAGAGGAGCAGGTGGGAAGGGGTGTAATGGAGGCGCAGCGGGGTACGTGGGCACAAAAGGGCCCGTAGCATTCAATGTACACGAAGAGGGAAGGGGCAGGCTGATGACGCAGCAGGGCAAGGCAGGTGGGAAGTGGACTACTGGCGGGGAGTGGAGGTGCACGGCGGTGGCGCGGGGATGCTGAGGAACGGGGCCAGCAGTGACAGCGGCAGCGCCGTGTGCAGCGCCGGCGGCGGCGTGAGCAGCGTCCTGGTCGACGGCAGCGCCAGGGTCGCGTCCCATTTCGCCGCCGTCCCTGGCGGCGCGGTGTATGCCAATGGCGGGCTGGGGAGCCTGCGGGTGGCGGACACGAGGAGCAGGCTGACGGGGAATGTGGCGTTGGCAGGGAACGGCGGCGCGGTGCGTGCGGTGTCGGGTGGGGTGGAAACGGTCTTGGTGACGGGCGGTGTGCAGGTGTCGCAGAACGACGCTGTGGTGGGCAGCTGCGGGGCCGTGTTTGCAAACGGACCCGTGGGCCGATTCATGTTGCCGGATGCAGCCGTGATGTCGCGCAAAACGGCATCCTTTGGCGGAGCGCTGTTCGTGGCTGTGTCTGCTGACACGGTTGAGGTGCTCCGTGGACGTGCGGTCCAGCCGCTTCGTGGGCAGCCAGGCGGTGGCCAGCGGCGGGGCCATGGCGGTGGTGCAAGACGGGGATGTGGTCAGCGGCTTCCTTCCGCCAGACTGCACAGGTGGGCCCCTGCGCGGAGCAATACCTTGCTTCAGCGAGCCATTTAAGGAATGCCCACCGCGAGCCACTGCTCGTATGCAGACGGAAAGCCCTTTGCCCGAATGCACACGGGCCAAAGCCCCTGCCCAGACCCGTCTACCAAGCATGCCCCATGCCCCCCCCAACCTGGCTTTGCGCCCCTTCCCCCCGCACGCCTTCCCGTATCCCAGGCTCTTCCGGCTGGCTGGCCTCCGTGTCCGGCAGCTCCTTCCGCCGCAGCATGGTCGGGGGCTCCGGAGGCGCGCTGCACCTGCAGTCGCACCTGGTGCCGCCGGACGGCTCGCCCGCCAACACACTGCAACTGCTGCCTGCCGCCGCCGGCCCTCCTCCTCTCTCTCCTGCACTCGCCCTGGCACCTCATTTAAGCCCCACAGGCGGTACCAGCGCGGTCACAAACACCACCGGCAGCAGCAGCTTGAGCACCATCCTGCGTGAGAACTCAGCCGCCTCGGATGGCGGCGCCATCTACGCCGACGTGCCCCCGGCAGTCGCCTGCTGCTGTACAGCACAGACCTGACCAGCAGCAGCGCCTCCAACCGGGGAGCCCTATGTGCAGCCATGGGCGCGGGCAGCAGGCTGGAGGCCAGCGGCACACGCATGCGAGCCAACGCCGCCAGGGGCAGCGGCGGTGCCGTACAAGTAAGGGCGGGCGGCGGTGGCGGTGTGGTGCTCAGCGATAGTGTGCTGTGGGAGGATAGGGTGCTGGGTCGCGGGGCTGCGTTGTCGGTGTTGCTGCTAAGCATTAGCAGCAGCTCCGAATGCGGCAGCAGCAGCAATGCGGTGCCGCTGGTGGCCGCCCTGACGGCGGTGGTGCTCGACGGTAACAGCGCGGGGCAGGGCGGCGGTGAGGTGGACCTTGGGCCAAGCGTTCAGGCCGACCTGGCCACTTGCGCGGTGATTAACAACGTGGCTCTAGGGGGTGCGATCGGCGGCAGCTGCGCGACGGGCTGCCCCTGGCTGTCGCTGACTGGCGGTACCGCGCTGAAGCTCAACAGCGCAATGCAGGGCACGGGCGGAGGCCTGTGCACGGGCGGCTGTGCCCGGGTGCTGCTGGAAGGCGCCGCCCCCCGACAACCACCTATTACTCCTGCTGGGAACAGCAGCAGCGGCGGCGGCGGCAGTGGCAGCGGTGGTCGTAGTGCAGTAGCTGCTGTCCGCATTGCTTTCCTGTCGGTGCGGCCGAAGGGCATGTGGCTGGCGGTGGTGCAGTCGGCCACAGTGTCGCCTTCGGGCGCGGTCGTGGCGGGGGCGCAGGGCAGTGCCGGCGGCGGCGGTGGTGGCGGCGGAGGAGGCATTACGGAGCTGCTGCCCAGCTCGCCCTTTAACGTCAGCATGCAGCTGTACGACGACAACAACCAAACCGCCACGGCCGGTGCGTGCGGAGGGTCGGGGGGCTCAGGGTGCTTGAGTGCACGGCTGTGTACCCGTCTATGGTCTCGAGGGCGGTATGCAGCGGGGGCAGCAGGAGGACGTCGCGTGAGACTCGCTGGAGGACGTCACAAGATGCCACGCGTGTGCACTGGCTTGCCTGCAACGGTGGACTTTCCTTGTGCCGCAGACACGGCCTGCATCAGGAGGCCGGGCGAGCCTCGCTGTTGCCACCGCATGACACCAGTTGGCGTCATGCTTGCCTGCTCGCCCCATCCCGCAGTCATGGTCCTTGCCCCTGGCCATTCGGCGCGCTCGGTTGCCGTGTTTGCAGACTTTTTTATGTTCCCTCCCACAGACATGGCGGACATCGACATGACCATGAGCCTGGCTCCCAGGCCGCCAAAACCACCACCCCCTCGACATGGCTGGGGCCGGGGCTGGTGCAGGGCACGCAGCTGGTGCACCGCGTGCGGGGCAGGCCGGACGGCGTGGGAGCAGGTGGGCACAAGGGGCGGGGGGGGGGGCGAGGGAGCTGGGGTGGTGGGCAGGTGAAGGGGCAGGTGGCGAGACGGACTTCCTGTTGCCGTAGGCCACCTGATGTGCGGTGCCCTCGTGCCGCGGCATTGTCCCCATTCCCCTACGGCGCTCGCCGGCTGGCGTTTTTGAATTGCAGATGGTGGTGCGCGGATTGCCTGGGGCCTACCGGCTGGTGTTCAGGGCGGACGCTGGGGAGGCACGCGGGCTGTATAAGGTGAGAGTGCCTGCTTGGTGTAGGTGCGGTGGCTGCGTGACCAAACACCTGTTTGGAAAGCGCAGGACGACGTGGCTGGAAGCTGGGTGCTTTTTGTGTCACAAGTAAACCGCCGCTGCGCGTAAGGCACACGCCTGCCATCCGCTTTGGTAGACTCTTTACGATTGTCAGGCATGCCATGAAGAAAGACTGCCGTCCTCCTTGTGTGGAGCGCCACCGGATTGACGAAGTTATAGTGTCTCAGACCACAGTGCTTATTGCCAGCATATCTTTGTTCATCATATCTCAACGACTGTGCCCTGCCACCACAGATGGACGACATCTCTGCGGCAGTGACGCTGCTGCCCTGCGACCGCGGCCAGCGCCTGTCGCCCAGCCCCGACCCCTCGGGCCAAGTCGCATGGACCAGCTGCTCGGCCTGCAGGCAGGAGGAGGTCGGCCAGTGGGTGGATGCCCGCCAACCCCTGTCGTACTTCAACACCTCGTCGTACGACACGGCAAACGCCAACATGGCGGACGTCACTGCCGGCCTGACCGACGTGTCTGCCACGTGCCGTGCGTGCCGTGCGTGCCCGCGTAACGCCTACTGCCCCGGCGGCGCGCTCATGGTCCCCCGCCAGGGCTACTGGCACAGCGCCGCTAAGTCCACCGCCATGCACCGCTGTCCCCTGCCCGCCGCCTGCAACGGTACGGCGGGCGGCGACGGAGGCGACCTGTTGGGCTTGTGGCCTCTTGCGGAGGCCGGTATGCCCACCTCCGTCGCCGCCGCCATTCACGGACGGTTGAGCCGCCGCTGCTGGTCAACGACACGAGGGGGCAGATCGTGGCGGCGTGCCAGGCGGCTTGGTACTACAGCAGCTGGCGCCCTGGCGAGTGGACCGTCGGCCAGGCCGTTGCAGCTGGGAAGCTGCCGCTCCTTTCAGACAGCAATCGCAACAGCAGCAACCCGCTTGTGGGTGGCGCGGCAGTGCCTGTGCCACCTCCGCCGTCCCCTCTGGCACCTGGCAACGTCTCAGCCCAAACAGTTACAGGACCCGCAACCGCAGCGAAACTGCCCGACAGGCAGCCGTGCCTGCTGTGGTACCAATCCACCTTCTCCATCACACTCCAGGCCGACAGCGCCTCCGGAACCACTGCCCCTGCAATCGCCACCACAACGGTCACGCTCCCGCCCAGCGACAACCCCGCGCTGTCCCAGCTGTCGTACATGCAACAGCAGTGCAGCAGCTGGCCGCCCCTGGGCCGCTCCGTGGCGCTGGGTCTGCTGGCCTTCCTGGGCAGCGTGGTGGTGGTGGTGGTGGCCCCCACAGCCAACCTGCGGCAGGACTACACGGTGGACTCGGAGACCACGAACCAGGCGGGCGCGTCGGAGGTCATGAAGGTGGGTGAGGTCCAGCGCCCTGCCTGCTGTGAGGCCTCTGTCTGCCTTTCGCATATACACACACACCCGTGCGTGCGTTGCAGGAGCTGTTGGTTTGCGGGCGTGAGAGGCTGCCTAGGGCAACCCAGGGGAGCGTCCCCGAGGGCCACCTAGGCTTGTGCCGGCGTTTTTGGGCCGTCTCTCTGCTTGCTTGGTGGAGTGCTGCGAGTCGGAGGGGTGTGGCCTGCTGGGCGTGCGTGCTTGTGCTCTTNGGGTGGGGGCTCTTTGCCTGGGGGGGCCGTCGGGCTTGCTGTTCGCGTGGCGCCGCTAATGTGCTTTTGACCCCGGCAGGGGGTCGGGCGGCTTGCCTGGGCCTAGGGCGTTTCCCGCGTGGCTGTCCGTTTCCTTGTTCTTGCTCCGTCCAGGCTTGTGCCCTGGGTGCGGTGCGCTAGCGTGTGCGTGTGGCCTCGCCTGTGCCGTCTTTCGGGTGGCTCTTCGCCCTTGCGAGGGGGGTGTGCCTAGGGGGCGTGCCCTTATTTTGGGGGCCGCTCGCTCGCCTTGAGGTCCCTTTCAGGGCCTCCGTGCTGTGAGCCGGCTCTGCGGAGCGGCGTAGCAGTGTAACAACCGTACGACATTGTGCTCGGTCAGCCAGGTGCACCTATCACCTTCTCCTCGGGCTGCCACCATTCATTCGCAAAATTCTGTGTGCTTGTGTTGCAAAGGGCTCTTGTACGTCAGTTCCTGCTTTACCCGTACGCGCGTATGCAGTCCAGCCAAGCGTCCCTCGCAGATTGACATTTAAGCCTGCCAACCACACTGACATATGGATGGTCCAAAATTAGGCGAGCAGCTCAGCTGCGCAAGGGCAAGCCGACACAGCGCGCTCGCGCCACCCCAAAATGGCCAGCATCGCTCTGCCAAGGGCACCAAAACTGTAAGACCATACATACACGCCACCCGCCTCCCTCGCGCAAACGCCTTGCACCTTCGAAGAAGCTCCTGACTTCGGCTCCAGGCAGTAAGTGTTGACCTGACTGCCAAGTCACGTACTCGCTTGTCCCCCCGCACCCCGCACCCAGCAGCCACCCCGTACCCCGCACCCCGTCGGGCAACCTACACATCGCTACCATTGCATTCCAACCCGTTTAACGCAAAGCTGTGCCGCTGCCATTGCTCACGCCCAGTCGCATCCTGCACACCTGCCTGATGCTGCCCCCAGCTCCTCCCCCACCACTGTATGGCCCCCTGCTGGCTCACCGAGACACGCCCTGCTGGGCCTGTAACTGTACCTGTAACTGTTAACCCCTTACTCGCACATGCCCTGCGCCTCCGCCGCCTTCTCGTAGTACCTCTGCGCCAGCTTGCCCTTGCCCGCCGCGCCCGCCTCCTCCGCCGCCTCCTCCAACAGCTCCGCAGCGCGCGCCGGGTCCGCCTCCAGCCCCTCCCCGCCCTCCATCAGGACGCAGCCGTAGTGGAACAGCACCTCGTACCTGGGCGCACAGGCACAGCACGTGTTACAACCCACATGCTGCGTACACAGTTCCATGCTGTCGTGCACCGGCCACATCCCAACCCGCCAACCCGCCCTTACCTGCTCCTCACCCCACACCAGCCCACAGCCCAGCACCGCTCCCCACCTGGGCATGCGCCCCCCTCATAACCCGTTCCACCCCTACTCCCCTTGGCATCCTGCCCTTCCTACCCCACTCTTCCCGTCCCCACGCAGACACGGCCGCCCCTGGCAGCGCGGCACCCCCCTGCCCTTGGCCCAGGCCACATCCCAAACCGCTAACCCACGCTCCGCCCACACCATTCCCTGCTCCTTACCCCACCCCAGCCCACAGCTCCGCACCCGCCCCCACCTGGGCATGGCCGCCCCCGGCAGCGCGGCCGCCTCCTCCTCCGCCTGCACCTTGAGGTGCGCCAGGAAGGCGCGGGAGGGCCGCAGCTCCTCCAGCTTGGGCACCCGCAGCCCCGCCAGGTTGGCGGACAGAGCGCGCTCCAGGTCCAGCTCCGACAGGCCTGGGGGTGGGTGTGTGCCATTTTGCATTGATTAGCAATCAACGCCCCCCTTCTGGCGTCGCTATCAGAAAGAGAGAGAAGTGAGAAAGGGGAGGGGGGGCCGTCATCAGAAAGAGAGAGAAGTGAGAAAGGGGAGGGGGGGCCCTCACGTGGACAGGGTAAGTGCGCTCGAGGTCCAGCCCCCACAGGCTTGGCGGTGTGTGTCACGTGGGAGGGGAACAGGCGACATCAGGCGCCAAGGTGACAGGGGAGACCCTGATGACGATGGGCATGGTGATGGGCATGGCGATGGACATGGCGATGGGCATGGCAGCAGCTTTGGACACGTAGACTGATGTACTTGGTCGCCGGACTTGCCCTCCCAGCGAACGTGAGCATGCAGGGCGTTGCCGTGTTGGCCCCACCTGACACGTGGAGGACAGTTTGTGCCTCGTCCCCTCCGTTCCGAGGACCTCCCCTGTGCTTGCCCCCCACCTGTCACGTGCAGGTCGTTGTCCTCGAAGCCCGAGCGGCGCCTGCCGTGGCGGGGCCGGATGCCGGACATCTCGGGACCCTGCGCGCATACCATGTAACTCGGTGGCAACTATACATGTAATGTAATTCATTTCCACTATCATTTGTAATGTAATTCATTTCTACTATCCTTTGTAATGTAAATCATTTCCACTATCCTTTGTAAATCATTTCTACCTCCGCAGGCTGACCGTGTCCGGGTCAGTTCTTGCGCAGCTGTGCGCTTTACTGCCCCCACCTCCCCCCACAAACACACCCACCGTGTCGTCAGACTCTGCGCCATCCTCCTCCTCCCCCTCCCCATCCTCCTCGTCCTCCTCGGCGATGGCCCCCCCATCCCCCGCGCCGTCCGCCGCCCCCGCCTCCGCCGCCTCCGCCAGCACGTCCGGCAGCGCCAGCGCCGCCGCAAACCACTTGGCGGCCTGTCGAAGACACCAAAGCGGCGCGATTTCGACATCGATAAGTACATTATATGGTTATATACGTGCACGTTGTTGACCTTAAATGATCAGTTTTCAAACCACTTGGCTGCCTGTGGATAAATCCCAAGCGGCGCGAGTTCCGCATTGGATCGAAACTATGTCCCTGCCCCCTATGTCCCTTTTCCGTCCGTCCCCGCGAGGGACACCGGCACCAGACGCTACTTCCGTGCGAGGCTTGTAACACGCCCACGCCTAATCCACCTGCGCGGGGTCCTTGTCCCCTCCGAGCACCTCCTGTCCCAGCAGCCCCTGCCCCGTGCCGTACGCGTACGCCAGGCACAGCGCCGCGCCGCGCACGCCCGCCTCCGCCGCCGCCCTGACGCAGCGCCACGCTACGGACGGGAAGGGCCGGAAGTCGCGCTGCTTGGACGCCACCTGGAGCCAGAAACAAGGGGAAAATGAGGTACATAAAAGTGTTTTTACACGTTCTTCGCATGAGGATGCTGTGAAGCTGGTCGTCCTCGGTGCAGCAGGCATGCAACGCGCGGGTGGAGCCCTGGCAGTTAGCCGAACGCTTCCGTTGTGAGCGGTTGATTATTATCGTTACAGTTCAGTTACAGCTACAGACCCCAAGGGGGGCACGTCCGGAGAGCCGTCCGGGGCCATAAGGACGAGTAATGCAATACAATAACTAGTGTGCGGGGGAGGAGGGCGGGGCACATTCGCCACTACCCACACGATTACCACCGCACCTTGAACAGCTGCGAGAACTGCGGCGCGCTGGCCTCGATGCCGCAGTGCGCGCGGGCCAGCACCAGCAGCGCAAGCAGGCAGCCCAGCCGGGCGGCGGCGTGCAGGTGGAACAGGCCGCCGCGGAGGCAGTCCTGGAGTGGTTGGGGGCGGGGGAATGGGGTGGGG
>QAXN01002732.1:0-10698 GCA_004335795.1 Chlamydomonas sp. 3222 | reverse complement strand
CCGACGTACGGCACGCACAGGGCAAAGATCCGCGCCCCCCAGTGCTGTACCCCAACACCACTGCGCCCAGTACTCCACAAGCACCAGGCCAGCATCTGGGCGGTACCACCAATAGGCCTGACAACAGCGAGTGAGTTCCATGACACCCGCAGGCTGGTACGGATGCGTAAGGGATGCATGCATCATGCGGAGGTTGCGGAGGGTGGGGCATGTGACACGTGGCACGCAACGCTGGCAGAGTGTGGCGCACTATGCGGAGCGGGCGGTCAGGAGAGGCCCACACACAGGATGCAACGAACGCGAACCGCATCCAGGTGCAGGTGGTGGCGCTGGTGTGGTGTGGGGCATAGGCGGTGGTCAGCCTGCTGGGCGCTGCACACAGGACCTGACAAAGGGACCAGACGGACATGACAAAGGCGCAAAGGCCGTAGTGCATCACAGGACCACAGTCCTGCAGAAACGCGCACGAGTGCACAGCCAGGGCCACTCGGCACAGCTCCATGTGCTTTCTGCCTCAGCCATTATCAACACATCCATCGCACGCTCTGTTTTGGGGCACCAAGGGGATCCTGGGCGAGACAGGCGGTTGGGCATTGCAAGCACAGTTGCAAGCACAGCGACAGGGGTTTCTGGTAGGGGTAGGAGCCTTTCACAGAGCTTGGCAGTTGGCACGTTGACAAGTACGTAGCACTGTACTTCGCTTGCGAAAGGCTACCGCCTTGGCAGTGCCAGGTGCGAGCCGAGGACGTCTCGGTAATGCTCACTGCAACCCGCGCCCTTCCAACGGCAGAGGCCGCGGGTCCGCGGGCTGTGAAGCTCGCTACCATGTCCATCGAAAGGGCGTGTCAAAGCCAATTACCCCAGAGGCTTGGTCTTCATCTTGGAGTCTGTATCTATTGATCATATGCACGCAGGTGCTCTCGTCACCTGTTCGCCACGAGGATGCACGAGGTCTCGAGGAGGTAGGGTGCAGTACCCGTACTCTCTCGAGGTCAGGTAGGAGCAACCACTGCGTTACCGCAATAATTGCAGATGTTCCATCAATGTTTAGGTATTCATTTGAAGTTGATAAGCTACAGAAACGATTATGACGTCGACGTTTCCTCACGACTAAGGACCCTTCTCCCCTTCGTCCTCCTTTGCACGCGAATATCAACAAGCTAAAGAAATGCCGCTTACGCGAGTAGCCAAGGACCCTTGGAGTGAGTCCCACACCGTCCCCAGCTTTCTACCTCCGCCAGTATCGGTCAGGAGCGAGCATGTTCCGCTAACAGCTGAACGGGCAGAGGTACGCTCAATTGTTGCTTGTGTGGTGTCTGGAATGCCGCGTCCGGAAGAAACTCAGGGCCTGCTTATTACCGTTGCTGCCGTGCGTCGTTGAGTCTTTGCAAACGCCTTGAAGCTGTATATTCGTTTCCAAATATGTGCCTCAATCATGACGCCGGCGTTAGGGTTCCGACATTTCTACTGGGCAACATCGCGCCCGCAGGCCGTTGTGAAGAGCCACATCGAGCGTGCCGCCATCGCTTCAGCGCCCAGCGTGGAACTGGGAGATAATGACGTTGCCGCATTGCTCGAGGGCTGCGCTGAGCAATTGCTCGAGGGCGCAGGAAGCAGAACCAGCCGACGGAGCTCCTACGAGCACCATGGCCCCGCTCCCACCAGTCCCGGCAACCTCATAAAGCGCGCCGTTGCTGCGGCAACCTCAAAATGGAACAGCTTGATGCAAAAGCAGCAGCCACATCAGCTGCATATACGCACCACAGAAGCTGGTTCGCCGGTCCACGGCGGTAGTCCACGGCGTTCAGGCTGGGCGGGACACGACAGTGTAGAGCCCGCTGGGCTGCACAGCAACCTAGGTGAGCTAATGGACTCTCTTCTCCACATTCTTATCCTGCATGATCAGGGACAGAGTGGAGCAGCTTCTCATTTGGTTCTCAACACTGATCTAGCGTGTCCCCAACACCACCGACCCACCTGCACCGTCCAATGCTCGCCAGGCTCAGCGCGCTGCAGGACAAGTCCCACCACCGCCTTCTGACCTCTCCTCTTCAACTTCTCCTTACCAAACACGTCACCCGCAGGTGCCGCAGACGGCATTTCACCCGCCAACGAGGTGAAAGACGCCGGCCCCAGGCCGCCTGCCCAGCTGCGCCCATCCAATGCGGCGAACCGCCGCATGTCATGCCCCGAAATCGTGCTGCAAATGCACAACGGTAACAACCAACACGACGACGCGCTGGACCCCCTCGCCAGCCACGCACGGTGGGCGGACAACCGCCAACCGCCAACGGGCCTGCTGTACTGCGCGGCAACGGTTTTGAAGGCGCGCGGGGCGCCCAACTCGCCCAACTCGAGGTGGCAGGTAGGAGGGCTGCGGATTGCGGCTGTGTGGGAGTCCACAAGGGCTGCCAAAAATCACGGCCAGCGCAATTGGAGGACGACGAGTGTGCAGACCTGCACAGGTTCGGGAAGGAAACACATGATGCACGCACTGCGAGTTCCAGGGGCCAAGGGTTTTAACGCCCCTTTGCATGCCCAGCGTGTGCTTCCAGAACTTGCCGGTACATACCAGCTCCGCAGCTTCTGGACTTTCAGCCCGTTGGCCCGTTGACACCACCTCCCTTCCACAATCTCCCTACACACTCCCTTCACAGTCTGATGCTGTGATGGGCTTACTGGAGTCGCAGCTGCCCCCCGGATGGGACCTGGATCAGTACGCGGCGTGCGGCACCGGGGCCCTGCGCCACCGCCTTGCAGCGCTCGTCTCGTCCAACGGCCCCCCGGAAGCCATTCGCAGCCTCGCCGCCGTCATCATCCAGTCGTACTGCCGGGGGTGGCAGGCGCGGAAGTATGTCGCCCGCCTCCGGGAGGAGCGCCGCCGTACGGCACTGGAGGCGGCGGAGCTGGAGGCGGTACGCGCGGCGGCGGAGGCCATCGCGCGCGAGAAGGCGGACGTACGGCGGCAGCTGCGCGCGGCTGCCCGCGATTGCCTGCTGGCAGTCCAGGCGCAGCAGGACTACGAGCGTACGCGAGCGCGGCTGGCGGCGGGGCGGGGGCAGGCGCCTGGGGTGGCGACTGCACCGCCGCCGCCTCCGACCATTCCTGCTGCACTGTGGGCTAGGTCCGCTGACCTGGGCATGGACCCGATCCAGGTGCTTCTGGATGGTGGTATGTTGAGCCGGCAGATCGAGGACGTCATTACGTCGTCGCGGCTGGCTGGCGCGCTGCCAAAGCGCGCGGCGGCGGCAGTGGCGGCGGCGGCAGCGCGGATGTGCGGCGGCGCCGCCACCGATGGCGGCAGTGACGCTACACCCGGAAGCCCCATGCGGCTGGGCGCACCAGCCTGGGCCGTGGGCGGGGGCGTGCAGTCCACCAGCGATGACGGCGCGACACCCACCAACCGCCGGGTCCGTGGGCTGTCCTTCACGTCGTCCTCGCATGCAGCTACCGGCAGCTACCACGCGAGCGCGTCGGACCCGCTGCTCGATACGCCCTCCAGCCACGGCCGCGACTCGGACAGCTCATCGGTGGAGCACACCATGTCTTCCAGCGCCATCGCCGCAGCAGCAGCAGCGGCGCTCGGCCTCCCGCCACGCAGCTCCCTGCCTGGCCGCACCACCCCCGTACACCGGTACGGCAGCACCACCGCGAGCCCCGGTACGGCACCCAGCACGGCAGATCTCGTGGAGCAGATGCTGGCGCAGCAGCGGGCGCAGCAGGCCCCGCTGCCTTTCACGAGCGCTTCGGGTGCGGTGCCCCAAGGCGGCGGGCCCATGGGTCAGTCCTCGTCATTCGTCCTGCGGAAGGGCTACAGCGGCGGCAGCGCGACCCGTGGGTCGGTGGGCCAGGGCAACTCCAGCGCTACGCTTCAGCCCACGCCTATGCACGTGACTAGCTGCAGCGGCGCAGCACCGGTGCAGCATGGCAACTTGGCTGGGCTTTCCAGGCCAAGCCCCCAGGGCCCCGCTGCGGCGGCGACCGTGAGGGAAGCCCTGACGGCGTCCGGCGGCGCCGCAGCGCCGTCGTTTGCACGGTACGCCCTGACGCCGCAGTCCATGGCTGCACCGCCGGCGCTTCCCGCCATGGCCGGCGGCGCCGGCAGCCGCGCCTCCCACAGCGGCGCCGGCTGGGCCCAGGCCGGCGCACGCCGCTCCCGCCGCATGTCGGACGTGGCAGGGCTCAGCATCGGCCCTGGCGGCATGGTGCTGGGCAGCGGCAGCGGTGGCGGCGGCGGCGTGCCGCCCGCCGGCGAGCGTTCGGTGCCCGGTCTGCAGCACACGTCATCGGCGACGGCGCTAACAGGCAACCCGCCGCCGCATCCGGTGCGTGCCCGCAGCAGCGCTGCACTGCTCAACCCTGCGGCGGCGCCGTCAGACGTACAGTCAGCGCCGGTCAGCGCTGAGGCCGCCGCCGCGCTGCTTCCCCCCGTCAACCTGGCGCCCATTCGTACGAGCCTGCCGTCGGTGCCGTCAGCGAGCAGCTTGAGCGGCGGAGGCGGAGGCGGAGGCGGAGGCAGCCTGCCGTCGGCGGCGGCGCACGTGGCGTCGCATGTACTGGATGGCCTGGGTCAGCTGCCCTCGGCAGACAGTTCACCCATGGCAGCCCCGCGTCTCGCTCACCAGGTGAGAAAGGCTGGGCTCTGCCCAATAGGCGTCTCTTTCTTGCGAAGCAAGGCAAAGCGAGAGAAAGTCGGGTCGGATTCTGCACACTAGGAACCAAGACCCAGACCGTTGCGGCTTTTGGAATCAGCTTGGCAAAACTCTAGGAACTAGGAATAGGGCAGCCTTCTTGCGTGCGGTGAGGGCGTGGAGGCAGATGCTGACACAGCCCTTGCTACCGTGCCAACCGCTGTTGCGTAAGGACTCCCATCCTGACCCTCTGCCCTCCGCAACCCCACTACCCCAATGCTGCGCCGCAGGTTTCCCTAGGCGGCTCCGCCACCGACAACGGCGGCGGCATCCCAAAGCTGCACCGCCGCCACAGCTACATGGACTGGCACGGCAGCACCTCTGGCCTGCCGCCAGCCCACCCCTCAACACCACCCCAGCTCCACTCGGAGCTGCCCCCGCTGCACCACTCCCAGCACGGGGGAGCACCTCTGCTCACTGCTCAGTCTAGCGGCAGTCTGAACGGCGCCGTCGGCTCGTCTTCGCGCAACGGCCGGACGCAGCAAGGCGCCCTCACCCCCAGCCCCCGCAACTCCACACGCGGCCCCGGCAGCAACACGTCACAAGGCCATCAGTTCGTGCTCTCTGGTCACGCCCCTGCTGCTGCTGCCGGCACCCGGAGCACCAGCGTCTCCAGCTCCGGAGCCGCCCCGTCCCAGCCCGGAACGCCCAGCTCCGGAACCGACACCGACGCCCTCGCCACCCACACCCACAGCAGCCGCGCCCGGCGCAGCAGCATCCTCGCCCCCACCGCCCCCATGTCGGTCATCAGCCTTGGCGGCCCCTCCTCCTTTCCCACGGCCAACCTCCCCTCCTTCCCGCAACCCAGCAGCTCCGGGTCCTCCCACCCTCCGGGCCTCCCGTCCGGCCCGAACTCCGCCACCGCCGCCGCCGCCCGCCGCGCCGCCGCCGCCAGCCCTGCGCCGTCCACCCCGCAGCTGACGCTGCCCACCAATGCGCCGTCGCAGCTGCAGCTGTCTCCATCCAGTGGCAGCGGTAGCGGCACCTGGTTCGGTGAGGTGTCACCGGCAGGCAGCAGCGGCCCGACGGCGGCGGCGGCGGCGGCGGGTGGTGCTACTCAAGGCAGATGGACGGCGCTGCAGGTGCCGGCGCCTCCGTCGGGCGCACGTCACTCGTCGCTGGCGCATCTGACGGCGGGCCGTGGGCTGGCGTGGTAAGGACATGGGTGCGGGTATGGATGGGAGAGGAGCGAGTCAGGTGTGGGTGGGGCGTAGACGCGCGTCGGTGCGTGTGGAGGATTTGCTGACGGCAAGTTGGGGTGCTGGGATGAACTGGGAGAGGGGGAATGGCGTGGAGAACGTAGGATGGGTTGGATGGCCTTGGGGGCTTGGGTTTGCCGGAGTGTCTGCGTGATACGGATCGTGGATCGTAGCAGTGAGTGCGCAAAGTACGGTACACGTTATGCGCCGAGTGAGGCGCGTCGTGGGCAGGGTGACGTAAGGGCTAAGCTGCCCCGCACGTCACAGCCACTGTCGTGTCAGTGGCGCAGAGTTGTTGACTGCAGGGGTTTACACGCTGCTGGGCCGCTGTATCATACGACTCTTTGGAGTGTTACTCGACGCTCATCACGTGCCGAAAAGTGCGACCCTTGAGTGTTTGCTCGCGTGGGCGGGTGGGCATGCCTTGACTTCATTTATGCTTCATTCTTGCAGCCAGTGTCCAGGGGAGCCCCTGCAACATTGCAGGCGTTCAATCCCAAGATCGGCTTTGTCCGCGCGCGCAACTGTTACGTTGTTTGCCTGTGCTGGTCCCTCGCTCGCCCCCGTGGCTCCCGTAAGCGCATTGCGTTTTGCTTTCTCGTTCCATAGGCGTGCCTGTTTTATGTTCTGGTCGATTGCTTAGCCACTCCACTGCGTGAGCACGGTTTCTGCTGCAACGGCATGCGTGCAACCGGCGCGCACGCCGCACCTTCACTCGCAAGCCCACATGTCCCACGGGTCGGTCGTGTGTGCACAATGCCTACCTGGGTCCACCCTGTGACCTCATGTCTGTGGTGTCCGTGGCAACCAGTTGGCAGGTGCGACCTTGCTTGGCACAGCCGCCGAAGAGGCGGATGTTACGCCCATGAGGCCATTACCACAATTAAGGGACATCCCGTAAACCAATGCGGTGTGCGCACTCCTGCTTCATATGTGCCGTCCAAGTGCTGTGTGTCCTTCAGTACTGGAACTTAGAGAGTTGGGCTGTTGGGTGCCGGTATAAGTTGAGGTTGAAGCTTGAAGGTGACATTGAAGGAGATAAACGGCTTGCTGGTTCATGCTGCCCGCTTGACCTAGGCCACGTTCGCCCTGTTTTCGCTCATGATTGTGCCTGGTGGGTGCTTGCGCCAAGGCAGCTCCATATCCCCTGTCCATATCCATTTGATCTGTAACGCTGCTCACTTTGCTGTGAAGGGCGGCCCGCAATTTCCGTTGCACCAGCTTACAACAGGGAGCATGCCGCACTTTTGTGGTCTCCATGCCGTACATGCAAAACGTATGCACCTCCCTGGACAACGCCACCGACAAAACGGCCCGCATACTATCACATTAAACGGGCACACAAAACGGGCACCATAACAGTGCCGTTATGGCTTATGGGCACACTTGCGGTGCACCTTGCATGCATGGTAGCGGTACACTACCATGTCAAGGCAGGAGTCACCCTGAGTCACCTGACAGACAGATAGGACCAGGGGAGATCTCCCCTGGATAGGACCGACGTGGCCAGCCACCACCTTCACACACGTACAGCAACAAGTTGCTGCGGGTCCACAGCCCATGCCGTACTGCAGTACTAGCATGAGCATGCATGCACCTGAGCGAACACCTAGCAACCCGTTGATACATGCTTGTTGAGCCTCGCACAGCCGCCCACCACACGCAGCACCTGACTTCTTGCTGCAAGTGGTGAACGTCAGTCGACAGCTTGCCACAAACACAGCCCTCTTGTACCGGAAGCTGTAATGGCAACCGAGGCATTTTGCTGCAACCGCAAGACCAAGGCAATCAATGCCAAACACGCTCACCGACGAAATAACAGCTCAAACAAGCAAAGCACCTCGGCTCCAACAAAGCTGCAAAACGCTGTCTAAACACATCATTTGTGTTGCGCGGGAACAAGAATGAGGACGCCAACCGGACACCGACAGCGCACCGAGGTACTGGCGGCCTCTGCGCAGGGTCTTTGCAGCGCATCAGTCGGTTGCGTACGTATGCTTGGACAACGGCGGTCATGCCATGACGGTGAGGACGCACGCCAACGGCCCACACGTGTTGCAACATTCGCAATCGGCTCCTCCGCCAGGTACTCCCACTAACGCGGCGACACGAAGCCACAGCGTGGAGGCTGTATGCCCATGTCCCGTACACTGCAACGGAACTCAAGCCTGCCTTGTGGCCAAGACCTCTCCGTAGAACAAAACACACACCGATACAAGAGGGGTAACTTAACCTGCCGATTCAAGCACCACCGCCCACACCACCACCACCACCACCATCACCACCACCACCCACCATCACGTCCCCGCCGCCGTGGCCGCCGGCCGGCTTCTCCCCTCCCTCCTCCTGGCCGACCCCTGGCTGCCCCTCCTCCCCGCCCACGCCCCTGCCCCCGGCGCCCAGCCCTGCCCCACCCTCTCGACGCCCCTCCCCAAGGGGGATCACACCAACACCCAGTGGCAGCACACGCCGTTGCTGCTGCTGTTGCTGCTGCTGCTGCCTTACGGCCCCGCCCCTGCCCCGCTCCCCATCCTCCGACCCAGCGGGCACAGCCGACCGCGGCTCCGCCGGCCTCTGCTGCGCCTGCTGCGCGCCCGCCCGCGCCCCCGCCTCCTGCACTGCCGCCTCCAGCTGCTGCACCTGCACCGAGCCGTCACGGCTGTTACCCACCCCAGACTGGGAGCCCCAGGGCGCAGAGCCGCCGCCGCCGCCGGCACCGATGCCACCCCCGCCCCCAGCCCCACCCCCAGTTGCGCGACTGGCGGGTGAGCCCTGCCGCTGCTGCTCCTCCTCCGTCACCGTGGATTGGTCGCTGGCCGCCTGCTGCTGCCGGTGCTGCTCCTGCTGCACCTGCACCTGCTGCTGTTGCTGCTCCTCCACTTCCGCCACGGCAGCCAGCGACGCGAGGGGGTCGGCGCCAGCGCTGGCCCCTGGCTTAGCCGCTTGGCCTGCAGCGCGGTGGGCCCCGTTCGACGCAGCTGCAAGGCCCTCCGCAGCAGCTGCCACCCTCTGTGCCTCATCCTCCTCGTCTTGCTGCTGTTGTTGCTGCTGCTGCTGCTGCTGCTGCTGCAGCTCCTCCGCCTCCACGGCCGCCACAGCCTGGGCAATGACGTCCAGGCCGCACAGCCCGGCCAAGGCGTCGCCCTCGCGCTTGTCGGCCCTGCGACACAAAACGCCATATGCCGAAGTTTCACAAGCTAGCGGGACAAGCAGGCACTCTGTTAAAAATGTTGGCACCATAGGGAGGCGTCAGCGAGGCATTAGGGAGGCATTAGGGCGATGAGGCATTAGGCAACAGGCAAGTGACCGAGACAATACTGCCTGTATGGGACACACGGCAATGCGCTGAACGGACCGTACAAACAATGCCACCAGCCATGCGTGTACGCGAATTGAGCCAGCTCGAAAGCTCGCACGGTCCAGCTGCCCTCACCTTCCGTCCCAGTCCTCCTCCATCGCCTCTCCCTCATCGTACTCCTCATCACTGTGCCCCCCGCCGCCGCCCTCAGCCCCAGCCGCCACCGCAGCAGCAGCAGCAGCAACAGCCCTGGCGGGCACCCGCCGAGCCGGCAGCCCGCCGTAACCACGCTCACCGGGCATCGGGAAATTCACCTGCAGTCAGTGAAAAACAGGCAGATCGTTGATTACTGAGAAGCCGCAAGCACTCTATCGCGTCGTATGTAACGCAATGCTGGCCGCCCGCTGCAGCCCCTCTCCCCAAGTGCCGATGTTGGGAAGTCCATCCGCGTTGCGCTAACGAGAGCACACCAGCGCGGCAGCCGTTATGCACCCAAAGCAAGGCCCCTCGGCCACCACGCAACCCGTACAACCCCCAAACTCTCCAGCCTGGACAACTCGGTAACATGACCGTCGTGCCCATGGTCGACCGCACACCCGAGCCAATCCCGCCACGTGCGCCAATTCCCTACCCCTGCCCCGCAGGCCGACTGTTTCCGATTCCCCTTTGCCGCTTTGCGTTTACCCCCGCCCCGCCTCACGTGCGCGCTGGTTCCCCTCAGGCTGCGTGCCGCGTCGTCGTAGGCACGTGCCGCCTCCTCCGCCGTGTCGAACGTGCCAAGCCACACGCGGCCGCCCTGCGCGCAGCAGCAACACGCACACCCTTTCACCGTCATGCACTATACGAAAGCAGCACAGCTCAGCTGTTTCACAAGGCAGCAGCAGCACCTCTCAACACCACGGATCAGCGGCAAGAAGGGGACGCGCGGAGCGCGGCCACACTAAGCAGGTGCCTTCCAAGCGTTACCGACACACAGATCCGCTCGGACCGAACCCAGCCTGCTGCAGCAGCCATGTGTCTGTGCGCCCGGGTGCGGAATCCCCGGCCTCCGCGCAACGCTGGGTTACACAAGTATGAGGCCCCTAACTCGCCCTACCCTGCTACCACCAACGCATTTTGCCCACCATGGCCGGGTCCCGGACTTCCGACCATTCACCGTACCCACTACCCACCTTCGGTCCTAGCACCCTTATTTGCAAACTACACTTGCTACGGGTAGCCCGCCCTTTACAGGGACAAACAAGCAAACTCTTTGCACCAAAAATCGTAGGATTATCCGTTTACAGTCAACAAAATGTCGTTGTGTAGACCTTCAAGTCTACTTTGCGTTGGTGCAAAAGTGCAGCGCAATGCCAGGTCTAGCGTTGGAGCTATAGCGTCTACTGCATGGGGGGTGCCAACCGAGCTTTTCGGACGAAATGTCCCTAATGAGGGACAACCCATAATCTGCCGCAACTGAGAGCGGTTGGCTGCCTAACTTTGAAAACTTCATATATACGATGCCTATACT
>QAXN01002731.1:0-10699 GCA_004335795.1 Chlamydomonas sp. 3222 | reverse complement strand
TATGGTGTTGAAGTGTGGTATATGTCTCTGGGCAACCATAAGCATGCAAAGCAGTCCCCACGTCACACGTGCGCCAAGTAGATAATCCCCGCGTCTCACATGTGCATTCGCAGGGCGACTGCATTCCTGGCTGCACCCACGGCAGCTGACGGCACACCAATGGCGCTGGACCAAGTCGTCCTGAAGGTACAGATCAAGTGTGCTAGACGTTCGGCAGCATGTGCGCCTTCTTTCTCGCCGTACCATTCTTGCATGGCCCATCCTGCAAACACACAAGTGCCATAACCGCCCTGCAGCTGTTCTGCATAATCGCGCCGCCGCGCCTGATGTCACATGCCATGTGCCACGTGTATGCGTGCAGGCCGCCGTTCGCGTCCTGGGCCTGCAAGTGGGCCTGCAGGACGCCAAGACGCAGGACGGCGGACCCGATGCAACCAGCGGCCTGAGCGTGAGTGGATGATGTTAGCGACGTGCAGCACTGTGTTTGGGCCTTGGGTCCAATCCATGGCTCGCCCTCCCGCAGTGTTACGTCCGCCGGTGCACGGTAACAATTGAGATGAGCTGGACTGACGGACTGTGCATCGAAGCCAGCGTGTGTACAAGCTGGTTTGAAGATGGCAGCGGTTCTGCAGGCAACAGGAGACGCATGGGTGCAAGCGCATGTCGTGGTTCGCACAGCGCAGTTAGTACAACCCTACTGATTGCTCGGGCCACCCTCAGCTGCCTACTGGTGCGTGTCCCCGTGTGTGCGGGGGCCTCACCGCTTCATGCCCCCAGGGAGCGCCCACCTGCTACAACGGACCCCAGGGTGCGTGAGGGGTGAGGGGGGGCTACTGCCCAGTGCTCCTGCACATAGAGCGGGGTGTGAACAACAGCGGGGTGTGATACCCGTGCAATTGGGCACAATGGCTCTTAAAACAGACCCTTTCGCACCCAAACGAACACTACGAGGCGAGTAACCGCGTGCAAGCCATCTAAAGACATGTCGGGTGCTGGTTGTGGGGCCTGTGGCAATCCGGCGTGTGCCCTATGCGGGACAATTACAGCGCACGTGCCTAAGATAGGACGCGCCTCACGCATTCGGCCAACGCAGTCGGGTGTTCCGGTACTCAGCCATGCACTGTCTGGCGTCCAGCAGGTAACTGCTGCTGCTGCAATTGAATTCCCCTTACACCACCCATATGCCGCTCCCGTGCTCTCAGGCTACGTGGTGGGCTGGTTGGAGGTAGATTTTGATGAAGAGGTGGACCTGAACAACTTGGCCGACTGGGCCGAGCCACGAGAGTGAGTCGTCTTGGTTGTCCCTGTCGCCCTGGATGACTTTAGCTCCCGGCTCGCGCATGGGCCGTTGTATTTATGGTGATAACCAGGCCGTGTCCCGTGTGTGTAGCACTGACCAAATGACTCCTCAAGTACTGACCAGCAAGGGCATCGGTAGCTGCTGTTCAGGGCTGGAAGGCGTGTTGGTGTCCTTGATTGGCACTGGATACATATTGCGCAGCCAGCCGTGTACACATTATGCCTCCAAGACCAATTTCCGTCCTGCCACTTCATTTCTTTATATTTAACCGGGTCTATATCATGGCTCATGCATTTGAGCTGTAGGCAAGAAAGGCGATGACGTGCTTGTGTGCGGCAATCGTGTGCACAGGTACCCGCTTTCCGCGCTTGGCAGCCTCGCCTACTGCCTCATGCGGGTCAACATGCGTGATGATAGGAACAACGACGTATACTGGGTGGTGTTCAGGTGGGTCTTTTCTGCTGCACAAGCGGACCATGGCCTTACCGGTGTGTTGATTGTCGTTGTCGAAGGATGCTTGAGCATGTGGGTCGTTTTGGGGCATGGAATGTATGTGGGCAGGGTACAAGGCAGCAGTAGTAAGCCCCAGCAGGCACTTACGAAGACAGGAGCGCATCCCGCCCGTCTGCATTTTGTCCCTGTTGTGCATCTCCTGAACTGTAAAAACTAGTGGAGCATGTGGCATTGCAACATGCTTGCGCTCCGTACATGGAGAAGGCGTGCGCGGCAACCCACGCCTGACCACACCTGCGGTCACCCACCACGGCATACGCACCAGCTGGTGCCTTCACGCCTAGCAGCACTCATGCACCACAGGACCTTCAAGCTAGGAGCAGGCAAAAAATGTCCTTGTTCGCTTAACGGTATCCGTTCATGGCCCTCTCTACTGTGCAGGATGTCCGACCCCTCCCTGGGGCTGTACAGCGCCCCGGGGGGTCAGCACCAGGTGGTGCTGTACCGCATGAACCAGCAGCGTGCGGACATGTTCCTGGGCGAGTACGATGACCCAGCCGTGTGGGGGCCAGCCACCGACGGCGTCGCCCCCCTGGTCGCCCCGCTGCGCATGGGCGGTAAGTACGTTGCCCAAATGCACGTGCCGGGCACGCAGTAACGGCCGTGCGAGGATGGAGATGACATACCGGTCTGCCCCCCGACCACAATCCATATCTCTGCGTACCGTATCACCGACCTGTTGCCCCGTGCCCTTTCTTCAGGAGCCGAAACGCCCCAGAGCTACCTGTGCGTGCGGTTCGATGAAGGGTCTGTTGACATGGAGGACCGGACAGCACGGGTGCAGCTGTGCGCCGCCGCCACCCCGGACGCGCCGTGCTGCTGCCCACGGGCCCCGGAGTTCCAGGTCCAGCTGCCCAGCCCGCCTGCCGCTTTTTCGCCGCCTCCAGACGAGCACCCCTTACCTGTGCCCAGTTACTCCCCGCCCTACACCGGCAGCCCGCCAACCGCCTACCCTCCCAGCTACCCGAGCCCACCCCCTGCTTACTTTCCTGGCTACACGGCGCAGCCCCCACCTCCGCCACCGCATGAGCACACCCCGCCTCCAGGCTCCGGCCCGGGTAGCGCTGCCCAACGCCAAGACAGCCAGGAGCTTCGGCGGTCTCGACGCCTGCGCCTTCGGTAGCCAGCAGGCAGCACGGTTCTAGCAGGTAATTGCAAGAGGATAGGAGAGCTGTGCATTGTAGCAGAGGCGTAGTCAGGGCCAGCAGGGCGTGTGCGCACGTGAGATACGCAGGCCTGACAAGGCGGTGAGCGCGCGTGTTAGTCAATCGTCTGAGGACCCTTTGCTCTTGCGGACATGAATCTTACCCGTACGACTTCTTATGCGGCGGCTAGCGTTCCCGAGCGTGCTCATTTTGGCAGAGTTTTGGCCACAGTCGTTAGGTTGAAGCGCAAGTGTTCCTTTGTCCTCGCAGTCTGCTTCAGGCTCATAAGGGCCATAACCCCCAGGCCTTGCAATAACACCTCTCGTGTGTACTACGCCGTGCTGCAGAATCCGACATCAGTTCCGTACGGTAGTCGTTTAGGTAGCTGTTGCTGAAGAGCGTGCGACTGTGGCTGGTTGCATCGATGTTGCACGTCAACATCACGCACTCGTTGCTCCGGACTGGTCGGACCTTGCCAAAGACCCCATGCTATCTCAATGGCATAACACTGTGTTCATGTAGTACTGCATGTCCTGAGGTACTTGCAAGTACAAGCATTGGACTTGTTGTTGGTTGCGTGGCTGGCGAAGGCTGGCGGTATGGCGGCTACCGTTCGTGTGTGGGCCACACGGCCACTGCCTCGACCGATAGCTAGTTTAGTTCAGATTCATTCAATTGCTACGCAGCGGCGTGTCGCAGGTGTACGTTCGAGGCCATGCCTACGCTTTAACGCATGGTACCTGCCAGTGGCGGGCAGTTGAAGGCTCGGTAGCAGCGTCCAGCGTCCGGCACCTTCGTGCGACAGTCAAGCTTGTGGTATTGACGTACACTTGAACGGTTTATGTGGCCACACGGCCTTCACTGGTCCTGACAGAAGCCCTGCTGGCAGCTTGGCCAACGGGCACAATCCGGAGCGGGCTCAAACGCAGTGCATGCCAGGGGAGTCCCCTGGCGCATCCAGCTTTCTGTGCGAAGGTGCGAAGTTGCCTACGTTTGCGCATAGCTTCCAATGCTGACGTACGGGGCGGCAGCGGTGTAGGGCCGTCGTTCGTTGTTATGTAGATGGGTTACATGGGTAAACCTGTGCGGATGCTCCCGGTTTCCTGCCAAGTGTGCAGTGCGTCACCTTTCCTGCTTTCCAGACCTCAACCTGCCTTCTGGGAATCCTGGGCCGTTGCGCGTTGGGCTCCCCTGTCTCCAGTGCTGACAAACCTGGGTTCAGAGGGGGTCTGGCTGGGCCATGAGGTGCAGGGAGCCAAGGATGCCTCCTGCATCCTCGTGCCTCCTCGGGCGATGTCGTGCCGTTACAGGTGCCGTTACCACCCCTGGTGTCACGTGTGCTAAATGCGCCACTCCAGTCAGGTTTTCAAGTACCTAGAACCTTGCAGACACATCGATGAGGGGCGTGCGTTGAACAGAATCAGGAGTGGCATGGCGCAGGCAGTAGGGGCCACGCAGAGGCAACGCCGCAATGGTCTGGCCCAGGCCTTTTACAAATGCAGGCAACGGCGCATGGGTCCAGACCACGCCACCCAAAATAACTTCTGCACAGCCCATGTGCATCGTCTGTTCATAGTGTAGGAGAGTACTGTTTCGCCGTCTGTCAGAACAACTTTCGTGCAAAGTTTCGACGCAAATTTCGGCGCGCAAACGCAAACCAGAAGCTGTGTATGTACGTGTTTCTTCATCAGTTTGTAGCACATGGGTGAATCACCGAAATCATGGAGCGCGTGCGCAAAGCCAACAGCGGCGAGAGTCGAGAGTCACGCGATGTGTCTGGCGATGTATCCTGCATGCAAGAGAGGAGTCAAACGTGCCCGGGTACATTTATGCTCAGTGTGAGTCGTCAGGGCATATGTTGCGTTGGGCCAGCATGGACCAGTAGGGGAGCTTAGGTTGCACCTAGGTGCACCCTGGTGGCAGCCAAGTACAGAGCAAGCCACGGTGCGTGCCAATGCGATAGCACGGATTGCTATCGAAGCAGGAGCAGCAATTTTGCTTGTGGATATACACAAGCGAACTCCATGTTTACATACGCAGCACGCTTGGTTACCGCAGGAGCTGGGGGCATAGCAGGAGCTGTGGCGGTGCAGGTCAGGCCGCTGCCGCTTGGTTCATTGCAAGGCCAGGTGACTTCATTTTGGCTCTTGAACGCATGATTTGCTCTCATCGCAACGCATGTATTTGCTGCCCACTTGCAGTGTTGGCGTACGGGAGGAACTTCTGCGGCCTTGCGCCCTGTTGTGCCCTTCCCACTGGGCCATGGCTGCACCCAAGCATGAGGGCAGCACGCACCGGCTGGCAGCATGGGGGCGGAACGCGGAAGCCCGGGCTCCGCCAGGACTTGTGAACGCCCGCCCGTCTGAGATTCCACCACCTTTCAGCAGCGGGCTAGCCGGCGGGCGGCAGCGTACAAGATGACCGTCCATGGCTCCTTGCACCACATTTCCACAGAAGAAGAAAACATGCCCGCCGCCATTGGAGGCGGGTGAGGCCAGCGGGAGCCCGTCCCCGGGAGCCCGCTGGATGGAGGCGGACGCGTGGCAGCTGCAGCAGCGCGCAGCAAGGAGCTGCCTCGAACCCTGTGCGTGATGCCCGGGCAGAAGTCGTCACAATGGCAAGCTCCGTGCAACCACTGGCAAACTACCTGCACTGAGGCGGCGACGGCAAGGGTGGCAGGCAGTGGCGTCAGACACAGCAGGCAGCAGGTGGGCGACAGGCGTGTCATGGGAATGGTGTTTGAAGCATGCGTCTAGGTATTTGCGGGTTGGAGGAGTAGCATCGACGACCCCACGCACACGCCGTAAACGCCGCTGCATGCACTTAGTGCGGCATACCTGGGCGCACCGTGTGTTGCTGCTGCTGGTCACTTGTCATAGGCTGGGCGCTGGGGTCTACCACGTTCAGAGAGGTCCTCCATGACATGCGCTCAGCAACAATTGCATATCTACGTGGACGGAGGAGTTTGGAAGCCCGGGAGGCGTCAAATCGCTCAAGCAAGGCCGTTGACGACGACCGTTAGTTTGACTCGGGCACTCTTTTTATGTAACTCTCAGCGCACCACACCCAGTTATAAGAACTATACATAATTGACTACGTTTATACTTTGATAGTACAATCAAGTGAGATGACAGCATCCGTGGGGAAGCGGCGTTTCGCCTGTCATAGGGCGCTTGGCGCAGCAGCGGTCGTCCTAGCATTGGCAGGCAAGTTAGCTCCAGTCCTGCGTTGGCCATGTCACTATATCCTCCTGTGTGGGCTTGTGCAGTGTATCTGAAAGGCCATCTCTCGTTGCGGTTGTCAGACAGGCCTGGCCATCGTCCTCCCGCGAACCTTCTGTAGCTGGGAAAAGAATGATACCGTGCACATTGAACGAGAATGCTAGCAAGCTAGCATATGTATACTTCTACTATTGGGGCTAGTGCTGGCAGACGAGGGGTTGCTGAACGGGCGCGAAAGTGTGTCGTCTGTGCGTCGTGTGCGTGTCTGGCTGCCTGGCACCCAGATTGAAACACTCGCAAGTTTTGAAATACTGGCATTAGCTACTTACCCTCCGACTGCTAGGTGACCTCCATACCTCTGCCCTCACTTCTATCTCGCACGCTGCACGGCAGCAGGCGTGCTCCTCAGCACCCCATGCCAAGTCCAGGCTCAGCCCCAGAGCTTCTACGATGCCATCAGCGCCAACGCCAACCTGACCACCCTCAAGGCCGCCATCGACACCGCCGGCCTCAACGGCACCCTGTCCAACACCTCCCTGGCCTGGACCATCTTCGCACCCACGAACGATGTGGGTGCTGAACGCGGCACGCGGTCACGCCTCACAAGCGCTTCCTTGCCCGCACGCACGCCTCCATGGTCCCCCATTTCGCACCCACCAGCGATCACTTTCTTGGCTTGCTGCTGCACATCAACCGGCGCGTCGGTCACACCCTGAAACACGGAAACCCTGCCTAGCCATATACAGCTACCGTCACTCCTGCCCACCACGTCCTTTCCTCCCCATGCCCCCGCGCGCCAGGCCTTCGCCGCTGCGTTTGCGGCACTGCAGTGGTATGGGACGGTGGAGCAAATCCTCCAGTTTCAGCTCCAACGGGCCGACCTGCAGGCCCTGCTGCTGTACCACGTGCTGCCGGGCGCCTACAACGCCGCCAGCATACCCGAGGCCGCCACTGCCCTCACCACCCAGGCGTGAGCAGTACTGCGGCCCCTCCTTTGCAACTGTTCTACTGCTGCCCTTCGCTTCTGCAGTAACACTGCGTTGCCGCCCTTACAAGCGAGAAACTGCATTACGGCATGGCACACAATCATTGCAGTGCTCGCTGAGGTGCCAGTGCAAGGTTGAGCCAGCTAGTGCCCTGGGCAGCTCTACTGACTTGGTCGTGCTGGTGTCTCTTTTGCTTCCTTCCCCCAGTGGTGCCGCACCCGGCAACCTGATCGTCCGCCGCACGGGGACCGCCGTCAGCGTGGCCGCCCGCAGCACCACCGCCAACGTCACCACCACGGACCTGCCCGCCGGCTCCGGCTTCGTCCATGTGCTGGATGCCGTCCTGCTGCCCTGCTACGTCACCCGGCTGCAGGTAGGGGCCTGGAGGGTAACCGCCTTTTCAGTGCGAGCAGCCTATGCAGGCTGGTATGCATGTGCACGGAGGTTCGCCATTTGCTTGGAACTCAGGAAGTCCACTATGTGCAAACACGCACAAGGCTCCGAGAGGCCCTTTGGGGTTCAACACCGGTTCTGGTACCCGCTGCCTCTCCTGCCCAGGCTGTGGAGAGCAACCCTGACCTCTCCACCCTGGCTGCCGTCCTGAGAGCCGCCAAGGTCGATCGGCTGTGGAACTCCACTGGCTACGGTGGCACCGTCTTGGCCCCCACCAGTGAGTCACACGCACGAGGCATGTCAACCACTCAACCTCCGTCCTGTCTTCAACGTCCGTACATCGTCCTTGGAGTCCGGGAGCTGCTTTGCACTATCGTACGTAGTCCACCCTGCTCAACGCCTGCGCGAGCCTGCGTCAGTGCAAACATGTTGTCGTGGCAACCCCTACCCGCCTACCCACCATGCAGACGCCGCGTTCAACCGCACGCTGACCGCCCTCAAGATGACCACCGACCAGCTGCTGGCGGACCGCGTCAGGCTGGCGGACGTGCTGTCGTACCTCGATGTCGCGCCAATGGATGCGTACTCCCAAGACCGCGTGCTGCTGGCGGCCAACTTCACCGACAGCCCCACCCAGCTGCGCAGCGGCCCGCACAACGTCACGGCTGTGCGCCAGAACGGCAGCGTGGTCTTCCAGATTGCCACCGTCAACGCCTCCATAACGGTGCGTGGCATGCAAACCTTGGGGTAGAGGTGCACCTTTGCTTGTGGCACGGCGTGCGGCCTGGCTTGCAAAGAACCCACTGCAGCTGCTTGCAGCACCACCGCCGTCGCCTCCAAACAGCGCCACGGGGTTGCGCATGCTGCTAACATGTGCAGCTGCTGCACACCTGGAAAGCTAAGATGCCGATGCCTTGCCTCTGCCTCGCAGGTTGCTGACATCCCCATTGGCTTTGGCCACAACAGGCAAGGCGGGGATGAGGGTGTGGCCTAGCGTTGATACTTAGGCGCACGCATGGGTGGGGTGGGGCAACGCAGTGCGTGAGCCCTTGCAGTACGCCTTACCTCACCTCCTGTCCTATCATATGCTTTTATTATCATACTGCAATTGCACGACACTGCTGCACTCGCCTCACCACATCAACACTGCAATTCCGCAACAAACCACCCTGTTCAGCCCTGTTCTCCCACTATCACCCGACCCCAGGGCCGTGATGCACCTGGTCGACGCCGCCATAGTGCCCGGCTACCCCACCTTGGCCGCCGCGCTGGCCAGCAACCCGCAGCTCAGCATCCTGGCTGCCGCCGTCGCCACCGACACCACCCTCGCCGCCATTGCGTCGGGCGCCGTGCCCTTCACCGGCACCCTCCTGGCGCCGAACAACGAGTGAGCCTCCAAGACTGTCTGAACAGTAGCCCTCAAGTTGCCTAGTGTCCTAGCCGATGCCTGTGCCACAATTGCTAGCTCCAGTGCAAACGCCGCCGCCCCTTCCAGAGCGTACCCCTGCCCGCCGGTAACGCTGCCATCAGAGCTTTGTTGCACGTGTTTCACCACATTTCAAACGGCGTGGCCCAACAGGTACTGCTGCGCTGGTGCACTGATTCCATTCTTGCATGTCAAGTGCGTACTGCTGGTACAGTGGGCTGGATCTTGCAGAGTCGGTGCTTTCCTCGTGCTGCTCAACTCTGTTTCGTCCTGTTGTGTCCCTGCCCCGGCCCACTGGTGCAGTGCCTTTGCTCAGCTGCTGCTGGCCCTGGGACTCAGCGCGCTGCCCAGTGCTTCCGTGCTGAGGCCTATCCTGCAGGTGGGGCCAAGAGGTGGTGCACGTTCATACTAGGAGGAGGGCGGCATTTGCTTGTTGCACGTTCAAACTGTAGGGGGCCCGGTAGGAACATGAAAATGAGGGCTAGGTGGAAAAGCAACCCCTTCTTGCTGTGCATGTATGCTCTCTACGTGCTCCCCACAGACCCACTTGGTGCCGGGTACAGTGTTGAACACCGAGGACATCGACGAGGGTCTCATACCAAGCACGAGGCCCAGCTCTACGCCCAGTCCTACGCCCAGCCCAGCAACCAGTCCTGCGCCCAGTTCCACGCCCCCATTTGGCACATTTACCAGCCTCAAGTAAGTTGGCAGAGACTGCAGTCAATGCCCGGCTAGGGCTACCGGGCCTTGCATCCGGTACACGCCCACCGCCTGCTGCTTAGCGCTGCAGGTCATGCGCTCATGCAACGAACTACCGTATTGTCGTCATGCAACGTCGTGTACCGGTTTCGCGGTCCATGTGAGCACGGCTCCGCTACTTGACTTCCTACCATACCCCGCATGCCGGTGTGGCAGCCAACCGCTCCCTGCACGCGACAGAGGCTCACGTCCCCCTGCCTGTGTGCGGCTGTGCCTGCAGCGGCCAGATCGTGAAGATGACAATGACCCGCGCTGCAACATACGGCTACGACACGCGCGTCCGCGGGCCCGGCAACAACGGCAGCGGCGCGCAAATTGTAGGCGACGAGAACTGGATCAGCGGGACGTAAGTAGTGCTGGTTCATCCCCGCGCCCCGCCCCGCGCCGCGCCCGATTGCTGCTATTTCTGGCAACCAGTGCGCCCCTGCATTGCTGACTTGCTGCGCTGTGCCAACGGCGCGCATGCGATGGCCGCACGTGCACGCCCTAACCCACACGTACCCTTACCGCATCCTTGTGCTGTCGACTGCGTCACTGGCTACGCCCGCGATGCGCAACGTCTTTATTGGCCATGTGTCCCACCGACGGTGTCCCCATGTTGACCTTCCGCTGGAAGCCTAATGTGGTAATGTCCAACGCTCGTGCTGCTGCGCCACAGGGCCTCCATGCTGGTGCTGGACGCGGTGCTGCTGCCCTCCATGCCCCCGCCCAGCCCGCCCTCGCACGCGCCGCCCTCCCCGCCCTCCCCCGGCGCCGCCTCCTCCGCCCTGCCCTCCCTGTGCCTGCTGGCCACCAGCGCCCTGGCCGCACTGGCGCTGGGCTTGTTCGCGCGCCTGCAATAGAGCGGCGCTCTGGTTCCATGCAACGGATTAGCAGCTCGTCACCCGGCGGTCTACGAAGAGTTTATGCATGTCGTACGCGTGTATACGTTGTGCGTCTACGTGATGGGCCCGTAT
>QAXN01002730.1:0-10704 GCA_004335795.1 Chlamydomonas sp. 3222 | reverse complement strand
GAAGACCGGAACACTGCAGGGTACCCCTCCCTGTCGTAACGAACCCATCATGTCCGCCATCCCAGAATGCCCGCCATCTAGCAATTGACCTACCAAGGGAGTTTCCGCACCCCTACAGCGCCGCCATGTTGGCCACGCAGCCATCCAGTGCGTATGGCGCACTCCCCTCCCCGCCCTTAACCCACCAAATCCGCCAGCCAACCGAAATCCAGCACCGACACGACCTTCCACGCCGTGCTATTGCCATTGATGGTCCACCCCATGTCGGGCTGAAGCACAGTGCTGAACAGCTGCCACGCATCAAGCGCAATCTGGGGGGCCAGAAGGAGGACGGATGACAGTAGGAGGCAAGGGAATGCACTGTACGTACGACGCTGCTGTAGTATGTGTGACGGGGTGCAGCCTGCAGCGGGGTGTGGCGGGGTGCGGTGGTGAGCGCTGGGGAGCTCAAGGTTATGGCAGGGCGTGGCAAAGAACTGAGTGTGCTGCGTATTGCGGTGACACCCCTGCCTCCCAGGTCTTGCAGTGACCCGAGGCAGCAGCTAGCAGTGCGCACGTACGGTACGTCTATGGACAACTGACAGCCCGCTGGTAAATGAAGACTTGAAACCCCACCTTGAGCAATATCCACCGGTACTGGATATGCCGCTGGTTCTTCTCTTGGCTGAGCGTGAACAGCACGCCAAACACGCCAGACTCCAGGGAGGACCTCTGCAAGGCAGAGCGGGAGTTTTAGGCACCCACGCATACAGGCTGCCGCTCCTGGCTATAGCTGGATTAATTAGTCATATCTTTCCATCACACTCGCTCGGGGGCTGTGATGTGTAATGAGGTTGCAGACAGGTCCTCCTGGCTCGACAGGCGTCAAGCAAGGCATGCGTGACCACCCCAGCAGATTTGTGCCCATCCATATGCATGCATCCGGGTGTATGTGCAGCCAAGACGCACTGGGGAACCGCCGGGATTGCCATGTACATGCCATTCTATACCGGTATTACCCAGGTCCTAGGATGTGCATGTTGGCTGGCTGCGCAACCAAGTACATCCCAGTGCCTCGGTCTCTCTGCCCAGGTCTCGCTGCCACGGCAGAGCTGAAACCAGACGTGCCTGTACCGTTTCTTCATCGCCGCCTTCGCCTTCTGTCTTGAGCACGCCAATCCTGTGTTCGACATGGTAACACCTTGTGAGCAAGGAGGAGCGTAATCAACTTAACCTTGGTCCACCTAGTCCATCCGCGTCTTTTAGTAAGGGAGGGTGGCCGTATACAGCTCCTGAGCGCTACATTTTAGAAAGCATTGTAAAAATTTTCTGTATGCCATGTACATGCATCAGCGACGAGCGCGCGCAGTCCATCGTCAGTTCGCTTTTGTCGCTGGCAATGCGCTGGAGAGAAACGTCTCGCGTCGCTGCGCCAAGGAGCGTCAAAGGCCCCAATGTGTCGCTTACCGAGGGCGGCTGACTCCCCCAGACGAGCCTTCTGCGCCTCCCGTCCCGACGCTGCTGGCCATGGACGCCGTGCGCGACAACGCCATTGTAGTTCGGTACCTCCTCTCACTGTTGTCGAAGCATTCCTTTTGCTTTGCTTAAAAGTGGTGCTAGTTCTACGTCGTGAGTATTGCAAAATTTCAGTACGGACCGGCGGCAAACTGCGACCGGATTGATGCTCCAAGCAAGCCTTGATGCAATTGTCCTATACTATGCCTTCCGCTATTTTGCAGATGCCAAAAAGCTCGCACTTACTTTTCAACACAAGCCTTGTTGTCAGAAACAAGTTTCCGTGGTTACGAAAATAATACGACGCACGTTTCCAAGTACGGCAGGATGGAGGTAAACACCTGTTATGTTTTGTTTGGCACTTCAATATCTGTTTGGCTGACAGCGATATCCGGTAACACCAAGCCCCAATCCGTCATCCGCCGTCTCTGTCATCGTCTCACGTCATCGTCTCTGTCATCGCTCATGTCGCCCATACATGAGCGACCACGTGTGCACAGCTCCGAGTTCCTCAACGCCTTGCTGGCGATGTGCGTTGGTTCACAAGGCGATCGACTTAGTGTGTTGAGGCCAGTGCCCTTCGGATGCGCAGTCATCTGCTGTCATCTCGCAGGACTGCGGTGGTCGGTCATCTGCTGTCATCACTTTGCAGTGAACTTTTGGCGCTTCGCTTATGAAGGATTATGGACAGTGCATGCATACATCGCTTCGCTAAATTTCTTTGTTTGCCCTCATCGCTGACGGTAGTGTGCGACAGTCGCCGCTGACACCCAACCGCCTTCGCGCCACATCTCAGCTGGGACGTCAAGTGTTACATGTTCCTATCTTATTTTCTAATCTTATATTCACAGACCTGGTGGCGTACTAAGGGAGTATCGTGGATGTGACTTAGTCATCACGGTGAAACTGACCCGGCGGGTCGATCGGTCCATGTCAGGGGAGAGGTCTCCCCTGGTCCTGGTGGGCAAATCGCCCATACGGTACACATGGCAGCGTACTTCCTGGTCGCTGAACATCGGCCAAAGAGGCCTACATCCTGCAACACCGTCAGCTGCCACGCACGCGCACGTAGGTGTCTGTGTAAGCATTTAGGTTAGGTTTTTACAGGGGACCTCTTCGGTCGGGGTGTCGTACCACATACACCCACCACCCCGAGAGGGCAACGAGACAGCCCTCCCAAAGCAAACAAGCCTGCTACTGCCCAGGCCTAGTAATCGCGGCGAGGGCGGCATACCATGAAGTATGTAAGCAAGGCCGGCCACCAAACGGTCCAAGCCTGCTGTCAGCGTGCAGTAACACTGCATCCCTGACATGCATGGTTTTCGCCGCTTTTACCTGCACTTGCCAGCTTTGGTTGTTGCATGGCATGCAGGCACTCAGTGTTAAGGCCACGTGCTGTCGTGACCATGACAACGATCGATGCAATCTACGCCGGGTGTCACTGCCCACGCAGACGGAGTCGAGTGGGAACAAACAAGCGAGCTGGGAGAACGCTGTATGTGTCTCTGCATCCTCGCCCGCCGTGCTGCCTGACGCACCCGCCCAGGAACAGCCTGATCACTCTTGTGGGCTGATGCCAGCGCACCCTCCCCGTTTTCCTATGGGTGCAGCTGCTCAAGCAAGACACGAGTCTGCTGGAGTGATCTGCCCACGCCCACCAAGCCATCTAGCGCACAAGCAAGCACGCCTTAAAATGGCTTCACCTCGCTCGCTCCTGACTCAGCAGCACACTACAGGGGATAGCAGATTACCGGTACTGCCTGGAGAAGGCACACAGCCTCCGTCGTGCCTGCTGCACCTGTTAGGTAGGGAGCAGCAACAACCGCGCTGTAAACACAACTGGATGGGTTCAAGCTAGCACCAAGGCCACATTCAAGGCAGCATTCTTGACCTGGCCTGGCCGACCCAACTAGCCCGGCAAGCAAGCAACCGGCAAGAAGGCATGCGTAACACGCAACAGGAGGTAGGATTTAACTTCCAGCAGAAACATTTTTCTCACGCCTTTCTCATGCAGTCGTGGTACGGTTTGTACTAGTGCACATGCGACGGCCTCGCACGTACCCTGCGTTCTATCTTGACAAAGCCTTGAAAAAACCTGCGTCACGTTGCCATCTGGGCTGCACTGTACGTTCTAAAATGAACGTATTTTAAGAAATACGTAAAATACGGGGGTCTGTTCGCAAAATACGCTCGTGCCAGTCCACCCCCCTGGAGCAAGGGAGGTCCCCTCCCGTGTGCTGCCAGACATCAGGGGAGCTCCCTGCAAGGCACCGCGGCAACTAAGCCACAAGATATTGAGGCACGAGAAGTGTCTCGCATATGCGTATGCAGTAGTTGTGGTGTGGTTTTGCTGGCGCCTGATCTCCCTGGGACCTCCGTGGGACAGTCCTGGTGCGTGTGACACTGCCACGTGCCGTGCCTGGCCTGGACCGCAGACCGTATTTCTCTCATGTACGGCAGAAAATGAACGTATTCCGTACATGTACGTGCTTCGTATTTGTACGCGTACAACGTACTGTGCAGCCCAGGTTGCCATCTATCGACCAACGAACGACATACCACAAACGCATCACTGTGGTATGAGGTGTTGACGTGTCTGCTACCCCTATACGCCGCCTGTATGCCAAAATCGGCGCCCAGGGACAGGACGTAAATGTTCCAAACCTCTTGACAGTTTACGGCGTACAGCATGCTGGTGCTGGCAGTCCCGTACTCCTCACACGGCAACGCTGCGCATCTATTCAATCCACTCAGCTCAAAAAGCAAGACCTAGCTGAACGCTGACGCCCACATCCACCTTCTGACACCCACGGGCCTTGCGTCAGCTAAAGGCTCTACGTATCTTATCCTCTACCCCTCCTTCAACACTATGCGCGGCGTTATTGCCAGCAACGAGCGACTGCAGGAACCAACGAATGCATAAGGAAAGACACATCCAGGAGCAGCGCACGTCGATCGTAACAAATCACCAATTAGGTATATGTTCAGATACCGACTTGATTGATTGATTTGCGTCGCCCAAAGGACGTTTATTGTTATGCCCACCACAGGGGCTCCTGTCCTCCGTAAGTCCCATGCTAGGTAGGCCCCCGCTACCGTCCCCAAGGCTGGCCGTGCGGTCCGCCACAGCAGCACCAAATAAGATCCCAAGTCCGTTAAAACTTCTCACAGAGTTAAACAATAACACCCTATTCCCGTCGGATTATTGAGGAATAATGTTCCATCGGGTTGAGTTGATTCCGGGGCCTCACGAAAGGAGAAAACAGGTAGGAAAATCCAGCTCTACGCCCTGGCCACGCACCAGCAGCTCTCTTTCAATGTTCACCCACTCAAATACGGGGCGAGGCCGTTGCGCAGTCATCACATTGCAGGAATAATGACCACATTACGTACCCCACCTGCCAGTGCACATGCCCTTCCACACTTCGATATTATTTCTGTCACGATTATCCGCCTCGGTACATCATCATCAAGGCCTGCGACGGTTATAATAACTACTCACGAATATTTTCTTTGTGCCGCAGTGCGTCATGAGCATCCTCTCTGCACATTGGTACCTGTACGCCCGCTGCCCCGGCAATCTGGACGCCGGTGATCGATGGCACTCCACTTTTCGTATGCATGGCCCACCACGGACCCCCCGTTCTGCACATTCAGTACTGCATAGACGTGCATAGCCAGGCAGGGCCGCCCACCTGTCACTTCAACATACGTCCCATCCACGTACATACCGCCTTCAGCCACCGACCGCGGCATGGCTGTACAGTGCTCTCTCCATTTGCAGGTATCCATCCAATCCTTCCGCAGCAGGCTGACCACAGCCCACTGCACAAACGCGATTTACACAACCCTGCTGTTCCTCCTCACGGACGTGACGCTCGCTGCGCTGCGCTCGATGCTGGCCCTCGCTTCCCTGCTGGCTGCCGCCGCCACAGCTTGCGTCCTGCGGAGGCAGTGGGCGCATGACCACAGGGCAGTGGGCGCATGAGCATAGGGCAGTGGGTGCATGAGCATAGAGGCAGTGGGTGCATGAGCATAGGGCAGTGGGTGCATGAGCATAGAGGCAGTGGGTGCATGAGCATAGAGGAAGGGAACGTCAACAAACGCAAACGGCGCTTGTGCGTGGCTCCTGCGGCTGAGAGGCGGGTGCCCGGTGCCGTGGCTAAGAGACCATGCCTACCATGCGTGCACGGACAGCATTTCTGCAGAAGAAAGGTGCGAGCCACGTGCTCCTCCGGGCAAGCCCCTACCCCAGGCACGCACTCCCTCGTATAGCGGCTGCAGCTGCACAGCCCCGGCCCTGCATGCCCCCGTCCTAGCCACCGCCACCGCCAGCACCTGCGCGGCAAGAGTGCCCTGCCATACATGTGTACACGTTGACGTTCCCACCTGTCGAGCAGCGCCTTCCATTTGCCATACGCGCCGCCACCACCTCCGGGCGCCGCCTCACCGTCCACACCTGAGGCCATGTAGGGGAGGTTCAAGGTCACACTGTGTGCTGGCCATCCATGGTGCGCTTGCCATTCTCTTTACGACTCCTCCCCACATGCATGCTGGGCCCCTGTGCGGCAGATCGCCGCTTTCGCTGGGTACAAGTTTATGTACTGAGCCGAGTGCTCTATCTTCACATATGGATACCGGTACATTTCCTGGAACCTAAGGAACGGGTCCTCTCCGCCTCCACACCACACCCCGTGGCCCCCGCACCCCGATCCACCGGCAGCAGCGTCGCCCTCCTCGTGCCCCTGCTTACATGCTACGCTCAGCCTTGGCCAAGCAGCACACAACCCACCACCCCAACACAGCCCCTCGTCCCTGCACCCCGACCCACCGCCTGCAGCAGCGTGGCCCTCCTCGTGCCCCGCCTCGTGCTTGACGCCCAGCAGGCTGGACCGGCTGTTGCTGGCCCGGCACGCCTTGCGGCCCGTGGCGGCTGCCACCCCCGCGCCGCCGCCCACCAGCGCCGCCGCCACCATCTTTTCCACGTCCAGCTCGGGGGGCAGCTGGGACATCATCTCAGCAATGCGACGCTTCTGTGGGCAGGAAAACAACAAGCCGCCTTAGTTCACGCCGGCAAATCTCCCAGAGCAGCAAGTGAGGCGTTTCGTTTGCAGTGCATCAAGGACTGCGTGGTCTGGACTGCGGAATCCCCGGAGCACCGTGGAGTCGTGCCGTACACGCCATGGAGTCGTGCCGTACATGCGCTTCCCCTGGCGTCCTTCCCTGGACAGCCGCCCTCATCGCGCCTTGGCTATGTGATGCAGCAGTCAGTCACCATCATGGAGACCAAATTATACCTCTGGCAGCAGACAGCGCGTGTTACGGTGCCAGACAGCCCGGTTGGTGTGCATGGGTGTGTGGGGGCACGGTGTGTCGCGCGCGCGCTTACCTCCTTTGCCATTCGGCGCAGTAGCGGCAGGAAGATGAGCAGCAGGAAGCACCCGAACACACACATGAGCAGCAGGAACAGGATGACGTGCAGCACCACGGCAACTGTGGGGCGCGGAGCAGGTGGGGGAAGGCAGGAAAGCTTGAAGTGAGAAGGGAAGGAGGCAGCTTGACCGCGAAACGCATTCTGTTGAGAAGGCGCGGTTGGCGCACGCCGATTACGCGCTCCTTACATACCCCCCAACCGTCTCTATCACCCCGTACCCCACCCCGGGGGCCCCACCTCTGTACATGCTGGCTGCCCGCTGGTAGTGCTCCTGCAAGATGCGCAGGTTGCCGTCGTTGAGGTCCTGGGGTGAGGGAGGAGCGTGTGTTTTAGGATGTGCGTGTGTGTTAGCTGGGCGTGTGTGTCAGTAGGTTGCCGTCGTTGAGGTCCGGCAAGGGGCACGAGGTGGGTCAGCGTGTGCGTGTAACAGCTGCCTCCTGGCTTGCCATGGTTTAGGCCACAAAGCTCATCACGCCGGGCGCCGCTTGCAGGAGCGGCCAACTAAGTGGCCATGCATGTGTGTATGGAGATGCATGTGCATGTGTACGTGCAAAAAAGCGTTTGGCCATGGGGCGCGGTTTCAGCTCACCTTGGTGCCCACGTTGTAGATGTAGTCCCAGTGCGTGTCGTTAAGGCCGGGCGCCGCCATTCCGCCCGTGCCCCCGGCCGCCGTGGCCACCAGCGCCCTGAGCTCCGTCAGGAACTGCGTCATCATGCCGTCAACGCCGACCAGGGTGACCTGGGGTTCGAGGTTTGAGACGGGCATGGGTTACAAGAGTCTCAGGACACGGTTTCTCACCAACGGCTGCGATGGGCCTTTGGTACGGCATGCCCCATGCATCGCTGTGTGGTAAATCGCGGCCAAGCATCTGCACCACCAAGTCCTGTAGTTGCGAGGTGCAACCCATTTTCCTTGGTGAAAGGGTTACAGGGACTTGGAATTCGTGAAGCTTGGCCCCCATGAACTGCCCCCAGCCCTGCCCCCACCTGGTAGAACCTCCAGTCTGGCGGCGGGCAGGGCATGTGCTCGTCCAGCCTCAGGCACGTGCCCTTGCCGTAGAACAGGCGGAACAGCGCAGGGGAGGAGGCGGCCAGTCCGCTGCGGGGCAGGCCGTGGAAGCGCTCCGTGCCGGGGCCTGCGAGCGCAAAGGCCGGGACGAGTGCAGGGATGTGGATTAAGGTAAATTTCAGTTGGCGTGGCTGGAGATGGGGATGTGGGTGTGGAGGTAGGGCCCTAACCCGACCCAGCGCGAGGACCTCCCCTGCATCCTTTCCCAGCAAGAGGACCTCCCCTGCACCCACCCAGCGTGAGGTACGCCTCGTCCCCCAGGCGCAGGGAGTAGTAGGCGTCACGCAGTGCGGTGGCGGCGGCCTGCACTGCCCCCATGCGGCTGGGCAGCACGTCCAAGGACTCCTCGGCGGCAAGCTCCTGGGGGCAAGGGGCGGGGTGGCAAGGGGCACGGGGCAGGTGTGGGTGGAGAGAGGGCGGAGGAGCTGACTGGCATGGCAGGGGGGCTGTTTGAAACGGCGGGATACCGTACTTTTACACTTCGTGTTTTGGGAAAACGACAACAAGCTGTTTAGCTGCAACAGTCGCTGTACAACTAGGGTTGGCCTTCAGGGGTACACTGGCACGCTGGATGGTATCAGTGCACTTCTGCTGTCCTGGTGAACTGGTTGGCCGTTAGGAACGGCCTCGTTTGAGGTCCCGGGCACACCGGCACACGCGCCCCACTCCCTGCCGCACCTGCGCCTGGAAGACTGCGCGGTAGGTCCTTTCCGCGTTGTGGTCGCACACAGCCTGCTCCGCCACGAGGCGCGAGGCTTGCAGCAGCAGCACGTACACCACCACGTAAAACACAATGGTCTGCGGGGACCAGGTGGTATCGAGGGTGTCAGTTGGGCGCCAAAAGCGCATACATTTACAGTTACAGTCACAGACCCCCATGAAGTGCGTCCGGAGAACCAGGGGGCCATCAGGACCAGTAACAATAAGCAGAGCGTGCATCTCACGGGCTGAAGTCCACTGCCCCGCATGCATGTGCTCCTTGGTCGAGCAGCCGCACCCCGCTAACCCACCAGCGCGGACCACGCGGCCACGTTGGCCATGACTGCACTGATGATGTGCGAGTTGCGCTTGAGGGCGCGCTTGGGCGCGGAGTGGGCGGCGCCGTGGCCGGGGTGCGGGTGCACACTGGCCCCGTGCCTGGAGGGGGCAGGGGAGGTCGCAGCGTTCACCGGTGTGCATGGGGAAACCATGCTCGTGCAGCGCTGGTGCTCACAAACAGCAGCCACCGGTCGGGAAAGCCATAGCAATGCTCCCCGACGCACAAGCATTCACGTGTAAAACACTACCAGATTACACGTTCCCGTCCTTGCCAGTTCCGCACGCACAATGCTATTCCCTACAAACCGCTGGACAGCCGTTCTCTGTGCCCTACTCACGTCAGCTTGGCCCAGGCGGTGCTGAACCATCCGAAATGCCCCGAGCCAGCCGGGGACGCGTGCAGCACATCCGCCGAGAAGATACCGCTGATGCCACCACCGCCGCCGCCACCCTTGCCTCCTCCCCATGATGCCAAGGAGCGCCCGCCACGCCCGGCCTTGCCGCCGCCGCCGCCACCCGACCCGCCACCCGATGATGCGCCGCCCCCTTTGCGCAGGCCTCCCGCTCCCCCGGGCCCCTCTGATTTCGGGGTGCCGTGGTTGGAGCCCTCGTTGTTGGACGCAAACAGCGCCCTACGCTTTTCCCCTCCGCCTCGACGGGCGCTTGGGCTGCGCTCAGGCTCGGCCTGAGGAAAAGTGCGGACCGGGACCGGCTTCATCGTAGGTATCTGCTACAGCAGCATGGGTCCCTGTTTCTCGCGCAACAGCGCACACACTACGACCGCTTATTCCAAACGTAATTAGTTGCCCGCCTCGATCCACAATAACAGGTGCTCATCTGGCTACATAGCGTGCATGTGCAGTACTTACGTGTGGTTCGTGAAAGCTCTCGTGGCCTTCCTCCCCTTCTCCTTCCGCCATCTGTCCCCCCGCGCTCCCTGCTCCCGCCCCCGTCCTTTCGTCCTCCTCCTCGTCTCCATCCTCGCTTTCATCGTCATCCAGCAGGTGCATGGTCTGACTGGCCAGCGCGCGGGTGAGGCCGATGGGGATGGACAGGAACGTCTGCGGGGGGAACACACCACGCGGTTATGGTTTAAGATTAAGATGTACGACGGCCGAGGTAACAGGGTGTGCCAAGCACGACACAGCGGCTGTCGGGCAAGCGGAATTCTGGACGTGGGTTACAAATCAGTCCACAGAAAGCCGGCTCGTAGCTGTGTTTTGGTATCTTTTAGTATCTTGCTGCCTGTCGTGCGGGTTGTCGGGCGCGGTGCAGCGGTTGGGGCAGCAGGAGGCTGCCTACGCCCTTGGTCCCACCCCGCACACCACGCCCTGGCCTCACCTCGTACAGCTTGTAGCGGAAGTTGGAGGTGCGCTGCAGCATAACCACCAACAGCCTGTGGGAGCGCAAGGCGAGGGGGCAATGTGGGTTAATACAGAAGCACGTCCAGCGCCACCGATTTTACGTCGGCCGGGTTCACGTGCGCAGCGGCCAAAGGAGGGGCCCAACGCGACCCGCGCACGGCCCCCTGTGTGTGACACTCCTCTGTGCGCACTCACGCGTCGAAGCACTGGCCAGCGTGTGGTAAGAGGGGGCAATGTCTATTGAGTCCTTGGTGCCCTGGGGACACGGTGACGTGGTGGGTTAGCTGTAAGCAGGTGGCCGGGAG
>QAXN01002728.1:0-10711 GCA_004335795.1 Chlamydomonas sp. 3222 | reverse complement strand
TGCGGGGGGCGGTTATAGGGCACGTGTCGCCTGTGTTCGTGGGAGGCCCTTGGGGTTTCGATGGGGGAGGAGCGAAAGCAGCAACCGGGGGGCCGATACTGGTTAATTCCTCCGTACATACAGCTGCCTCGTATCCGGTTCCTCCTGGGTAGAAGGGTGGTTGGGAACCGCGACAGGGGTGCTGCGTGTGCTCTGCGCTGTGGGTGCATCTTGTGGAGAAGCTTTGTGGGGGCTGGACCAGGCTGTGGTAGGGTGAACTTGAGGCCCGCACGTCGTGGCCTGTACCTTATGGAGCTTGTCGCTCCTTTCCGTACAGCGAGAGGGGTGGGAAACCCCGTGTCCCTAATGGCTGGGACCAGCTCTGTGTTTCGAGCGGGATGGGGCTGGGCTCTGGAAGGGGACCAAAACTGTAAAACCATACATACATACAGCAGCAGTAGTGCGAGGGCATTAAGGATACAGATGCTGTATGGTACGCCGTACGTACCGTACACCAGTACGGTTGCACACATGTTATGGTGTAGGCCAGTGTAGGCACAAGCGGAGAGAACCAGAAAGGACACTGTGGTGTCCGTCCGTGACCAACTGTCACCACGCAGGGGCAGGGGAGACCTCCGCTGCTCAGGGGAGACGCCATGCCTTGGCCATCACGCCGTTCGACACCCCACCTCGTTTATTTTCAACACGTAGCGCTGCATCATAGCTGCTCCATGCAGCTTTCACACGCGCTGACCTATCTGCCGAACACAGAGCAAGCAGCGAGGCTCTGCCGGGCTTGGCGTCATCAGGTGTATCATGTGCTATCGCTGTAGCCCTCGTTCCTTCAGCTGCTAACTAGGTATGCTTGACATCACTCGCTCGACAGAACCCAGGGTGTATGCGGACGACCGTGCGTGGAGCCACCTTATTTGATACCGATTTGCTTGGCAGGCACGTCCACCTGGCTACAGACACTGCACGCCCTATGGGACGGGCTCTGCGTTCATTTGTTCTTCTGCTTCAAGATCTCTATCTGCCCCAGTCTACGCCTGCCGCCAAACAGTCTTTACCACCTCTCATTACGGCGACTTGCCCAAGTCATGCATGCACCTTCGGCGCCTTCATAAGGCAGGGCCTGGACCAACCCAGAAGGTCCCCTTCTGGAACAAAATTGCCACCAAGTGGCACTCTTACGTTTCAGATTATGTCGACGCCTGCGTGCTAGGGACTTGAAACGCAAACTGTGGCTATGCTCGGGCCTACCTACCTTTACCTTCAAGAACTACGCCCTTGTGCGCACCCTGTAATATATAACCACCAACAGCGACGAAGGACGGTGGAATACGGCCACCAAAACAGCCAGGCTCGACCGCCGAGCGACAAGGCTAACTTGCAGTCGTTACGCTGTGTCATGATGATTACCAAACCATGTGAACGAACGAAGGCGGCGTACAATGCAATGACCGCTCAGAACGTTCAGTGCTCATCAGCCTCGGTTGGGTTATTACTCGCAGCTCGCCCATGCGCCAACTAGCTAACACGCACTAGACGGCGGTGTGCCACACACACGACCACGCCAGCAAGTAAAGACTGGCAACGTGTTACACCTACCCCGGGAAGCAGCTGCGGTCACCCATCCAGGCAGCCTGTCCCACGTCGCCACATACCATTGTCCTTTACGCTGCTGCCTCTGTTGCACGCACGTAACAGGCGTTGTGGAACGCATGCAGGCCTTACTTGTTCCTGCGCGGTCCACCAAATCTAAAGGGGGCATGCTCCCACGCATGCATGCCAATGCGACACACCTGCACATAGCCTTTGCCATCACGCACATGCGTGCCTGCCTGTGAACCACAGTGCGTACAGGGTTTACGTCCCTCAGACAGCACGCGACCATCACCAATATTTAACATAGGGAGCACATAGCCTTTGCCACCACATGCGTACCACAGCTAACTGTCAACCATGCTCAGTGCGTGCAGGGTGCCCCTTGCTCAGCAGACCGCAAGCGACCCACATCAGTGCAGCGCCATGTTTGGTGCTATGAATGACTCGTTGCAGGTCGAGGCACGTACCACAATCACAGCAATTCACCTACTGTACACGCAGCGCAGGCACCGTAGATAGGAGCACTCCTCACACCCCCCACCCCTACCTGGCCAATCAGGCACCCAATCAACGTGCGTGGCACCGTGGTGAGCGTTGCGTGACCCACGTATCTTGCATTACTTTGCGCCGTAGGTACGGTAGTGCACAGTCCTAAGCGGTACCAGTTCATCATCCGCCTACAAAGTTGCATCGGCCCAAGCACATCTCCAGCAGGGGAGCTCCATTCCCTGATGTCCAGCATGCCGTTTATTACGTGCAGCCCCCATCCAGACGTCAAAACCGCAAGGCAGCATGGCTCGCAAGGCTAAGAATGCATAATCACCATCATCATCATGATCAGCAGACCGCCATGCCAGCAGGAAAACCGCAGTTCCGTTGACGCATCAACTCAAACATTTCTCCACCAAATATGGATGCTTGCTTTCCACGCACGCGTATACTACTACTATCGGCTATTGCTTGGCCTCCAGTCAAAGCATGCAGATCAAGACTGCATTACACCAATACTATCTTTCTATCTATCTAGAAACCACGCAGTCTATGCCAGCATGCGGCAACCTACACTACTGCTCCTGCTGCTGCTGCTGCTGCTACTGCCGCTGCTGCTGAGCGTCCTCATCCTCTCGCTGTTGCAACGGCTGCAACTGCTGCTGCGGTGTCAGCAGCGACGGCTGTGGATGAACCAGCGGCTGCGGTGCCGGCAGCTGCAGGTCGAAGAGAAGGTCATGGTCCAAGCCCATGGTCATGGACGCATCCGTCTGCAGCGGCGTATCAAACAGCATGTCCATCATATGCGACGCTCCTGCTTGGCTGATGCTGTGGGCAGTGTTGAGCCCAAGCAGTAGGGGCCTGCTAACGGACTTCATTGGCGGCACACGGCACGAGAGCAGTCCAGCAGACCGGGGAGGCTGCCGGGGACTGGCGCCGCCCATGCTGTTGCTGCTAGGATGCCCGCCGCCAAGAGTGCTCGGGCCCTGTGGCAGTGCTTGCCGCTGCGGCTGTGGCTCGTGGTGCTGGGGCTGCAACTGCACCTGCTCTGTTTGCTGCTGGCAGCGGTGGCGCGCACACTGCTGCTGCTGCTGCTGCTGCTGGTATAGAAGGCAAGAGGCTGCCTGGTCCTGCTGCCCGTCGTCTTCGCGCATGCAGCCGCCGTACGTCATGGCCTCCTCCTCCCCGTCCCCCTCCTGCTGCCACTGCTGTTGCTGTTCATGCGGTTGTGGCACAGCATACCTGTAATCGCACGGTAGGGGTGGAGCCCCACTGCACCGGTGAAGGGGGCAACATGGAGGCCGGTTGGGAGCAGTGGGTTGCGCCACCCAACGGACCCTCATGGGTCCCAGGCCGCCAGTAACGCTGCTGCTGTTGCTGCCGATTAGGCCAAGCGCACAGCCCCGCCCAGCGTGTGGCATGCCAGGGCCGGAAGCAGGTTGCAGCCAGGCGCCAGGGTTACAGCCAACGATGGACAAGGGCGGGCTGCCCGCGGTATCACCAGTAGCAGCACCCCCCAGCTCAGCGCAACCCATGTACGCACCGTCACCGCCGCCACCACCCCATGCAGCGGCGGCTGCGGCGCCCGGGGGCGACGACCACCAGGCCTCACCGCCTGGACCACGCTTGTTGTGCCGTTCAGACGAGTAGGCAGGAGGTGGAGGCTGAGGGCCACCGGCAGGGCCGTACAGAGGCCTTGGTGGCGCCGTGGCCGGAAAGAGGGAGGCAGGCGCGGCAACTGCCTCACAACCATGCCCTGCGGGGCTGTCCACTGCCGTTGCAGCCCATTGGTCGCCATGCGGTGCGCGACCGCATGGCGCACTCCTGGCGCTGCTCTCGCCTACGCCAGGGGCCCGGGCAGGAAACGTACCGCCGTACCCATGCCCGCTGGCGCTGCTGTTGCCCAGGCTTGCGACCCCCCAGCACCCACCCTGCTGGTGGATCGAAGGCTGCTGCTGCGGCGGCGGCTGTGCGCCCTGCCAGATTCCCTGGTCACGGCTGCAGCATCCACTAGCCTTGGCCACAAACGGGACTTGGTCGCACCAGTCGTCCACCTGCATGCCATCCAAGAGCTGAGTGGCTAGGGGAGATGCTGCTGCCACGAAGGCCCCTTTATGCAGCCCGGGCAGCTGATGCAGCAGTGATAGTGGCGGCGACGGCCCCGCCAGCACCCTGGGGAATGGCGACTGCTCCGGCTGCTGGGGGAAAGACGCAGGCTGCATTGGCGGGGGCAGTTGACAATGGCGCAGATGCGGTCGTGTTGATGGCGACGACAAGGTTGGCAGCCGTAGGGAAGGTGAAGCAGTGGAGGCACACGGCGGAGCTTGGCCTCCGGGCCACACATGACCAGCACCACCGGTACCCTGGGGTCCCCAGAGCGAGCCTACCCCGTGCCCATGGGTTGGACCTAGCTCCAGGATCCCAGATGCAGCTCTCAGAGCAGGTGCAGACGCCTTGCATGGTGAAGGCTGCTGCTGCTGCTGCTGCTGCTGCTGTAGCTGCTGCAGAGGTGAGGGCACCTGGCGTTGCTGCTGCACCTGTCGCTGGATCTGCGGCAGAGGCGCATTGCAAAGCTGCAGCGATGCGTGCTGCTGTGGTGGCGAAGGCGCGTTGCCAAGCAGCTGCGATGGCGGGGCATCCGGGTGCTCCTGCAGAGGTGGCGGAGGCGCATCAGGATGCTGCAGCAGCGGAGGCGCCTCTATCGGGCTTTGCTGCAGCTGTGGTGGTGGCGGATGCGCGTGGCAATGCTGCAATGATGACGGCCGCTGCTCCTGCTGCTGCGGAGGGGCGTGCTGCTGCTGCTGCTGTGGTGGTGGAACCTGGTGCACAGTTGGGGAGCTCCCCTGCTGGTGCAGCGGCTGCGGCGGCGGTACCTGGTGCTCCAGTGGCGGTGGAGGTGGCTGCGGCAGTTCTTGCGGCAGGCGCAGGTGCTGTTGTAGTGGTGTCGGTGGCGTTGGCGTTGGCGTTGGCGGCAACGGCCGCTTTGGAGCTGGTGGTGCTGGCTTGGCATCCAGCGGTGCCACCGGTGGTGGAGGCAGTCGCAGTGGTGACGACGGCCCCTCCCCACTATCCCCTATGCCACCCTGATCTCCATCCTCCCCCTCCTCCTCCTGCTCCGCTTGCCGCTGCTTGAGCTTCTGCAGCTGTTCGTAATAAAACTTTGGCAGCTCCCCGCTGTTGCAGGCGTTTGTCACCTGGTCTAGCGCGGACTGCCGTACCGTCGAGTTGGTCCCATGGCCGCTTTGCACGATGACATAGGAGTGCAGGAAGGCGCTGCGGTGCACACCCTTGGTGCTGCGGACCGTGGCGTGCCAGAAATTCTTGATCTCGGCCTGATGCAGAACGCAAGGGTGTGATACACGCGTTACGGCCAGTAGTCAGCAAGCAGCAACAATGATGTATGCCGTTGCTGCCAACTCGCGTTGGGGCATACAACACAGACTGGACGGACGCAAACGCGGTGTGCCTTCATCCTCACATAGTGCACCGGTCACCTTGTGCGTGTATAATGTGCGTGCTTATCAGGCTCACATGACCCAGTTGGGAGCTGCTTACAACTGGCCTGCACCTAGTCCGCACAGGCAGTTGACATGCCGCTCTCACCGCTGTGTAATTGTCATATTTGTTGTGGTTGTCGGTCGGTGTGGATGTACGGCAGAACCCGTACAGGCAGGATGTGAGGGTCCATTGGGGGTCGCACCAACGATCACAGTAGGCATGGGGGATGGCAGATGGAGGTAGGGCGGCACAGCGCACGAAGAAGCAAAGGGCAAAGAAGTGCGTTCGTTGTCGCAATCGAAAACGAGCATGGTGCATGCATTGCTTGGCTTTGGGAGATGGGTACGGTGCACACACCTAGCAGGAGGATGCAAAGACGGCTGGCTGCTGGCGGACGGCTTCATAGAAGCAAGCATGGTATGTGCGCAGCTGTGCATACATGCTAGGTATATATCCTCATGCAGGGCTGCAGTTTTAGCAGGAACTGCAGATGCTCAGGGGAGGGGCCCAACTACGTACCTGAGCGCCCTGCAATCTGCTTCGAGATTGCTAACCACCTGCAGCCACAGCACAGGAATGGGAGCCATTCGGCATTGCTTGGGAGGGCATTGCTTGGGAGTGCAAGCAAGCAATGTACTTGCAGTACAAGCTACCGTCAAACTAGCACAAGCGCAGGGAGCTTGTGCTTTCGTTGGCAACTGACGGCGTGTGCAGTGTGCCCTTGTCGCTTGCGTCACCCAGCAGACTTGCTTTTGTATCGCTAGTCACCAGGCATGTGCAGGCACTGGCATGCTTCGATAGGACACCGCTGCGCCTTCCAGCAGCAGCACTATGCGTGGTCAGCTCGCCGCTGTGTGCAACTGGAGGATGATCGTTGCTTGTGCGGTAAAAGGTACGCCGCCCACAAGCTCTCCGACAGGGACCACACCAAGCCCATGTTGCAAGGCGTGGCGAGAAATGAAATGATACTATACCAACGCACCACTAGTCCCAGTGTTGTTCTGCTGATCACATTCTGCGCCAAGGCACCCGCTCCCAGGCGGAGACGCCCAGCGCCAATCGCCACAGCCAGGACGCCCACCTGTTCCCCAAGGTGGCATGGGCTCGCGCCAGCGCGCGTTGCTCCTCCTCTGTCCATTTACAATCAAGCATGGATTACGATGTCGCCTGCAGTGCAACGGCGATACTCGCGTGAAGGCGTGATAGAAAATCCGCGCCTTTCTTCATTTCGTCACATGTTCTGGTGCTAAAACAGCATGCAGTTTCTTGCAAAGTACAAAATGTAGCTATCTGTAAACTGGGAGCGGCTGGCAAATGGCCCGCATGGTCCGGAAAGGGTACGCACGGCTGTTGGCAAACGGTCCGCGAATGTAAAGCTGTGTCGAGCAGTATAGGATTATTGCAGTAGAGCTACAGGTTACAGCCACAGGTTGCTTGTACGTTTGAGCCGGTTTGAGTTCACAGTAGTCAGAACGCCTCCCATGCAGTGCGCGCTGCTGATTACCTGAAAATTCTCTCAAATAATGAAGCGCTAGATGGTCAGCCAGAACTTGGCAGGCGTCCGATAAGGGAAGAGCGAAACGTGTCCACGTCTCGGTTGTAGTGCAGGCACCACAAACGTATAGCCTGGTACATATTCTTTTAAAGTAATATCAGTAGGTCCGTTGGTATTCCTACACGGAGAGTCTGTCTCTGCGCGGCGGTTGAGTTGCCACGTGTGGTGTGCCCTCATGAACTTCTGGGCAGCGTAACCTGACACTTGAGTCTTTCCTGATGCTTATTCACTCATAGTCCCTTGTGAAATTGCCTGCCAATTGCGGAGCCTGAAGGCGCTTGCGTTCCTGCACAGCACCTGTCCGTCGCTCGATGCCCGCCCTACCCAGCGAGCGCGGGTTACATAACCGTGTAGGAGCACTTACCACAGGCGTTCATAAACGTTTCCTTACTTGTGACTTAACTATTTTGTGACTACCAATATTCTGCAAAGTCCCTTTTGTAGGCCTGTACGTACCTGTAGCACTGCGCTGACGCCTGCTGGTGCATGCATGCGCAACGGTACGAAGCGCTTCGACAACAATTTGTTATAAAATACCAGCGCAGGAGGCGAAGCATGCAGCTCCGCGTGTGTTCACAAGGTGGGGTGAGCGAAGTAGTCACAACCAGGTCACAACCTACCTTCTCTACCTTGGTACATCACTTTCACGGCCTCAAGCACATTAGGTATTTGTAGAAATTTTTTTAAGTCGCAGCGATGAGCACGCGATACATGGAAGTCGCGCGAACGGTGAGCTGTACGACAACCCGACCGACCCAGGCCCTCTAAAGGCGCCTCGGCACGCAGTTGCAACAGAACGTAGCATGCGTGGCTCTAGCCTCGCGGTGCTGTCTTGTCTTGGTGCCAATTGGACATAACACGCCAACCTTCCAACAGGTTGCCATGATGAGACGCACCTCCTAAGCCTACAACCAGCCATACATGAGCCCCAATACTGCCCATCAATTAGCGTGCACCTAGCAGACGCCACAAGCAGCATAGCGCGTGTGCAGCGCAGGAGCGTGTAACCAGGGCCTGCCTTGGACCAAGCATGCCGGCGCATCGGCTGCCCACCGCCGTTAACCCGGCTTTGGTGAGAAGAGACGGCTGTAACATTTTCTGTTGCGCATCATACTCATATTGCTGATAGACGCATATTAGGGAAATTAGAATGTGCTCGCTTGGCCGGGTGCGCGCCTCGTCTTGGACGGATGGGCGTCACCTGTCCGCAACCCAGCAAGGCCCTCGGATAAACTAGCACGATCCCCCCAAAAAGCCTGATACGCATATATCAGTAGCATCACACTTCAACAATCAAATTCGAAAGCAACGGCAAGTGCAGGGACGACTGTTGGCTGGGTTGGGACTGCTACCTAGACTATGCTAGACCATGTTGGACGTTTACCGTACTTTTCGAGCAGTTGGGATTCCCATTGGCATGCCTCTCCCCAAACTCCATAACATCACGTGCTTTGCCTCCCAGCAGGCACGTCCGTGCCATTAATTAGCTTCTATGTGTTGCCCTCCGTGCGTCCCCTACCGTGTGCAAGTACTTTGTACGCTTAACGTGAGCTTACCAGGTGCTGCTACTGCCCTTTTACAGGCCCAAAGTTCTCTGTCTCTGGGATGTTTCTTCAGGGCAAGTCGTCTGAAGCTTGCCACTGTTTTATTGGTGGCCATGACTTTCTGCTGTCTACTCAGCAGCTGCCAGGCTGACGGTCAGGGTCAGCTGTACACCTCAGGTACGTGAGGCTTTTTCTCTGGCTTTATGGGCCAGACAAACAAGACCAGGGTACCCTTTCCTGACATTTTGTGTTACCGTTCATTTCAGAAGTAGATGGTGTATGTGGCCACACAATCCTTCCTGGTCTCAAATACCGTACACCAACGAATGACAAACGAGATAGTTTCGTTGCTGCTGTATTGCAGCAGCAACAAGCAAATATCCTGCCTAAACACCTAAACCTAAACTCGAAATATTTACCGGTATTCAAGTACATACGGAAAGCCCATTATTGCTAGACTGATGGTCGTTGTAAGCATCTATCTCATTCAAAGACCACTTATCCTCAGACTTGCCAGCACTACACCTTCCACACAGACGCTCACGATGCACTCGTGCAGCTCACGATGCACTCGTGCACTTTTCCGACACACCTCACAAGCAAGGCTGATTGCAACACCCCACTGAATAGCATAGCCTAAACCTGAGCGCTGTAGTGGGAGGGTACACTTGTGCACGCACTGGTACTGACACGTGTCATGTTTCCCATAGGCTGCCATAAGCACCTTCGTCAGCAAGGTACCAATTACCCAAATTACAGACACCACACTCCCGGTCAGGCTTGCAAAGATGGCCATGAATACATAGACCGTACTGCTACCCACGATTGGTGACACCGATTGGTGACAGTCACCAATCTTGTAGCAGGGCGTAATGTGCATGAACTGTCGTCAGGTGCCTCCAGGGCATTGCTCCGTGCAACAGCCACCATCTGACACGTCAGGGAGGTTGCTTTGGGCACCTGGGACGCGTTGGCACACGAGTGCTAGGCCATGGGGCATGCTGCAGTGATTTTGGGTTGCCACAGCCATCACCAATTCGTGCCACCAATTAATATCAAGGGCTTGTTTGGCCCATCACCAACCCGAAATCACCAATCGTGCGTGCTAATACGGGTACACTCCAGTTGTCGAAGGGGCGTGCAGGCACATGTATAATGATGACGGTGACCATTGCGGAGGCATGGGAGACATTTTGTTGAGGTGCCATCTTGGTGAGGTACCATTGTAAGTTGGGGCCAAGCAAGCGTGCAGCATGAATGTGGGACATTTACGCTGCGTAGTGAGATCATTATTACACGAGGGGATGGGGGATGGGGAACGCAGTACCGGTAGTTCGACATCCAATGGCCTGCCCCTGGACTCATAATTTACCCTGGCCCCTCTTGTGACATCTGCTACTTACTATTCGACCCTGTGACCCCACGACCCATGCGCCGTATGACGACGATTGCTTTAGTTTGAGCTCTGTTTGCAGAGTTTGTGGACATGCGCATGCACGGTGCTTATTGTGTTTGCTCGTGGATATGTCGTTGTATGTGCAGTTTGAGAACGTCAACTGTCGAACCGCAAGGATGCAATGTGCGACGCGCAACTCCAACTCTACAGATCGTCAATGCTTTCATGCCTTCATGCCTTCATGCAATCAACTTTATCTGGAATAACTGCCCTTGTAGGCCACGTGTTCCAAAAACGGTTGCTGCAAGATGACAGCACCAACCCCGCAGGTGAGGCCGGGCGGGACTGATGCCTCACGGCAGGCAGTCCTGTGAGGTGTATGTGCAAAATGCACCAGGCAGGCCAAAAGCTTTCCCCAGGCAATGTGCCTAAGGTCAGGCTAGAGCAGAGGGCATCTGCTGCATCACGGCCCTTGCTGATTGCTAACCAATGTGTAATGTGGCCCCCACCAGAGTCGCCACCAGAGTCGCCCCCTCCCCGGTCCCCGCCGCCGCCCCTCTCGCCCCCTCCCCCCCCCCCCCCCCCCCCCCCCTCCCCCCCCCCCCCCCCCCCCCCCCCCCCCCCCCCCCCCCCCCCCCCCCC
>QAXN01002726.1:0-10197 GCA_004335795.1 Chlamydomonas sp. 3222 | reverse complement strand
GCCGCCGCCAGCGGCGACGGCTGGGACGCCGTCCAGGGCCGCCGCCGTAGCCCTGGCGTCACCCAGCGGCGGTGGGCGTCGGCGAGGTAGCGCCGACGGGGTCGGCGGCGGCGACGGCGGCGGCGGCCGACCGGTTGTGGGTAAGCTGGAGCACGTGGTGGGCGTACGATTCCCGGGGCAGCTGCTGCCGGAGGTGGTGGCGCAGCTGGCGGCGGCCGCGGCGGCGGCGGCGGGGCAGGCGACGCTGCAGCGGCTGCCTGGCGGCGGCGTGGGGCTGGGCGCGCCGGCGGTGGTGGCGGGCGGCGGACGCAGCGTGGCGGAGGCGGCCACGCCCATCGACAAGAGGGCGCTGGCGGCGGCCTTCAGGTGGGCTTAATATGTGTGGGTTAGGGGGGTCCTTGCAGCACACCTGCAGCACCGAGTCCACCTGGTCACACGCACGGAGGTGGCCTGGCATTTGCTAATTTGCCATCTCTGTCCTCTTTGCACGCACACATGGTGTCGAGCAGTAAGCCGTCGCGCGAAACGTCCGTTTGACATGCCCGCTACTGTCCTGGCCTCCCATGCGCAGGGCCCCCAAGACCCTCATGGACTTCTTCCGTAGGCCAGGGGAGACCCCAGGGGCAGCAGCAGGCGCACTTGGGGGCACGCAGAGCGCACCCAATGCAACGCCGACCACGGCCTCAGCCCCAGGGGCCCCCAAAGCCCCCCTAGTGCTCACCCTGCCCCTGGGCATCAAGCAGGAGGTGCAGGCAGCCAAGCGGCAGCGGACGGAGCCGGCACTGGGTGCAGGCCCGTTGGGCGGCAGGAGCCACTCAGCCCCGCCGCAGCAGCCGTCGCTGGCCTCGTCCTTTGCGGCACCGACCCAGGTGGCCAAGCAGCAACAGCAACACGCGCAGCGGCAGCTAGGCGGGTGTGCGTTGGGGGCAAGGACAGGTGTAGCGATGGCGGCGAAGCGGGGTTCGGAAAGGGATGAGGACGAGATTGAGTGGAGCAGTCAGGAGGAGCAGCAGGCGGGGACGCAGGGGCTGGGGAGGCAGGGGATAGGGAGAGGCGGGATAGCCGAAACGGGACAAGAGGAGATGGATGCTGATGTGGATGTGGAGATGGATGCAGACCCCGGTGGGGGCCAGGATCAGGATCAGGACAGGGACAGCAGTGTGATCATCCTCGGGGACGAGGATGAGGATGAGGAGGCCGGGGCGGGGCAGGGGGCGGCAGGGGGTGCAGGCGACCCCAGGGAAGGTAGCACCGTTGCGGCAAACGGAGCTGGGCGGGTAGGGGGTGCGGGGAGAGGGAGCGGTGCACATGGGAACGGAGCGGGGTTGCACCCGAAAGCCACGCCCCCGCAGCACAAGCAGCAGCAGCAGCAAGTGCTGAAGCCCGCTGCGGCGGCGGCGGCTCCCGGAAAGGGCCAGCCTGCTGCGGTCGGAAGGGGCGTCCAGACGCAGCTGGGGAGCTGGGGGGCGGGCGGCAGGCCAGGCGGCAGCGCGGGGGCGTACGGCGGCAGCGGGACGCAGCAGCCGTCTGTTGCTGGTGGAGGTGGTGGTCCTGCCAACGGGCCTGGGGTGGACCCTGCCAAGATCCGCGCGCTGGTGGGCATGGGCTTTCCCCCCGCCCAGGCCGCCAAGGCGCTGTGGATGGCCAAGGGCAGTGTGGACCGCGCGGCGGAGCTGTGTCTGGAGGGCAGGGTGGTGTAGGTGGGGAGGGCGGTTGGCAGTGGGTGCGCATGTGGACCAGGTGCCAAGGGTGTGCAGCCAGGCTGCGCTTGCGCGCGGAGCTGTGCCTCGACGGTAGGATGTCGCAAGAGGTGTGCGGGTCAAAGGCGGGTTGAGGCAGTGATAGCGGTGCAGACGCAGTGGGGGCGTGCGCAAGGGGCATTGCGGTTTGCTGGGAGCTGTAGGCACAGGTCAAGGCCGTTGGAGCTACATGGGCGTCTCACTGAGCATGAATGGGGTGGTCGCGTGTGGTTGCCTCTGGTGTACTGGTGGTGGTTTCGGTAGTGCATAATCACGCCTGAGGTGTACATTGTTTAGCAGGAATAATGCATGTGCATTGGTGTTATATTGTGTGTGGGGAGCATACGACAAGGCGCGGTACCCGACTACACTTGTTGGGACCGAGGGGCGGGTGAACCAAGTTGCGGTTGCCTTGCCGCCCTTGCTTGTGGGACTAAACTGCAATGTTAGGACCCTTCTTGAATATGGATATCGGTCCGGCGTGGCCCGGTACACTCATATCTGCTGGGGACATTGATGAACACTAAGCATGTCTTGCTTGCTTAGCGTCCTCGATGTGCAGGTCGCTTACTATCGACTTGTTTGTTAGTGGTTCGGCGTAACTGAAGGCGGCGCTCCACACGGCGTTAGGAGTAGGGCTGTTAACAGCAAGGTTTGAGGAATGGTGTTGGAAGGCAACGTACGTGCCGTACTGGTGCCGGTATTGACCAGCCATGATCCCATGAACGGTGCGGCGGCGGACGGCAATGCTGAAGGATGCACAGTGGCAGAAATTCCACCTGCTGCACGGCGGTGTGTGTTGGGACTCCAGAGGTGCATTCGTTGAGTAACCACGGTGACCTGCGATGCACTCTCCCTACCAACACCAATGTTGACGCTGAGGGAGGCTCCCATACGCAAGTCTGTAGGGGTGACTTCCAGATTTTTGGTACCGCTTACCACCACTGATGACGGCAACCTGATCCATGGGGGCTGCTAGGTTAGGCTAGGCAGGCTTACTTGTCCATCCACCCAGTCCGCAGCAGTCCCGTAGTGCACAGACCACAGCTTTTCCTAGGTGCAACTGCTACGACAGTCTCCGCCCTTCATCCTTTCCCAAGAGGTAGGGCAAGCAATCTTCCGTCTTGTGAACGTACAGTTCGCTTGCACTTCTGCCAGCACATGATACATACCAACGCCGAAACGGCAAAACAGTTCAGAGCAACTGCACCAATTTGCAACTTGAAGCCTTGACCTGGTGGGTGAAACAGCGGACACTCCATGGACATGTGGTACAACGTACTGCAACTGCAACCCTAACCAATGTGAAACGGCAACAGTAGTACTAATGTGGGTAAGGACCGAGCTGCCCCACATACACCAAAGCCTCCGCGCAAAATTCGTGCGCCGCTTTGTGCTGGAAATGGCCAACCGAAGGACGAACCCACGCGCGTATGCGACACCCAGGACAGGGCTAGCACGTTCAGGAAAGCGCAGGGCGTTGCATAGGGTGCTGCGTTGCACTCGGCTCTACCTTGCGCTCAACCGCGCTTACCAAGGGAAAGGAGCCTCCCTGCCTTTCCACCATGTAATCCATGTAATGCACAACGCAGTTGATGGTCAACTACACGACCCAGCCGCGGCCTACCCCACTGCGCAACATGTACCCGTGCAACTGCGGTTGCAAACGCCCCACCACCACCACCACCACATCCTGCCGTACCCAACAGCCCTCAAACCGGCGGCGTAACCACATTAACGACAGCACCCGGGTCCCGCCCCATGCCCCTCAGCTGCCCCTGAACCCACTCCACGCCCTCCCGCAATGCCGCCGCCAGCTTGCGGCCCTTGTTCTTATGCGAACGGGCCTCCAGGCGTCGTATGCAGGGGGCGCCCAGCACCAGGGGCACGAGGGCGGCGGCCACGGCAGCTCCGGAGCTGGCCCACGTGTCCGTGCGGTGGCCCTGGAGCAAGGTCAGAGCCGCGGGGTGCAGCTGGCAGCGTAGAAACAGCTCCTGGGGCGGTTCGTTGCGGGTTGTTGCTGGAGGTTGGAGGAGGTTGGAGGGTCCGCCACGCAAATGGTATGCACATGCATGCGTGCGCAAGTGGACTTGGGGGAGGTAGATAGCAGGCAGCGTTACCGCAATATGCTAAACATCACATGCGGATGTGTCGCCAGGTGGCCATGTGAAGTGGCAATGTACCTATTATGGCGGTCTACGCACCTCCAGCTCTGGCAGCTGCTCCGCCAACGCCGCCACGTCCCGCATCTCCAGCACACAGCTTTTCAGCTTCAGCTTCCGCAGCCGCAGCGGCCGCAGCGCAGCAAACAGCCGCACGTGGCCGTTCCCCTCCACTGGCCACGTCAGCGGCGAGGGCTCCCAGTTGTGCCCTAGGGTCAGGCCGGACATCCCATTGCCGTCCCGTCGCTGCGTTCGCACAATAGTCCAGCCGCCTCCAGCAACCGCTCAAAGCCAGGGCACAACGAGGGCAGGGCGGCGCCGACTCCCGTACCCGCAGCTGCGTCCACCCCTGCTCCCCCGTCCCCTGGCTGCTCGTCTTCCGCAGCCAGAGCGCAGCAAAGCAGCCCGTGAACGCTCAGCCGCGTGAGGCCAGGCGGCAGCTGCAGAGCCAGAAGGGCCCTCGGCGCCATTCCGAACCCCACCAGATACAGCTCCCGCAGGGCGGCGGGCAGCGGAACATAGCCCCGCTGACCGGTCACCGTGGCCATTGCAAGTGAATGCGAAGTACGTCAGCTGCCCGTACTCTGCCGCCAGCAGCCGCAGGTCGGACCCGCACAGGCTGTAGCTGTTGATTGATAGGCGCACCAGGCTGCGCAACGGCCGCAGCGCGTGCACCAGGAGGTGGGTTGCGCGGCTGATGGGTTCCAGGGACTCCTGCAGACCGCCCTCCTCCGCCACCAAAGATACTTTTAAGGGAGCGCAGGCTGTGGAGCGCAGCGGCCAGCCCTGCCACCTGTGACATTGAATGCTGATCGGAGGTGTCTCCCTCAGGGTGCTCGGGTTCTGGGTACACCCTCACGCGTAGGTGCTGCAGGCCGGTGCAGGTGGTGATGGCGGCGGACAGGGGCAGCGGGACGAAGGATAGGCAGCCGCTGAAGGTTGAGGGAGGTGAGTGTGGGGGCGGTGGTGGTGATGAGGCGGCACAGGCCGGGGGTTGCCGCCCTAAAGGGTTCGAGGTCGGAAAAGTCCGATGCGATATCCAGGGAGGCGAGCTGGGGGGCGGCGGAGTGCACGATGGAAGCCAAGGAGTCGGTGTTGTCGTCGGTGTCGGTGAATGCGATGTCGCGCAGGGAGAGGTGCGTCAGGAACGGCAGCTCCTGTAGCGCCTGCTATTGCGCTCTGAAGGCCTTCAAGGTCTCGAACCTGCGGTGAAGAAAGGAGGGCAGGGCAGCCTTATCAATGGCGTTGAGACTTCGGCCGAACAATCACAGGAACAGACAAAAGGACAGACCCATGGACCAGCCCTGTGGAAAAGAGCGCGACTCTCTCTGAAAGCTGAAAGCCATACAATTGTTTTTGCCAGTACTTATTAACATACTAAAAAAATGCATGGTCAAACACATGGCATGCCTTGCAGCTGCGTGTTTGCAAAAGACCTACGCTGCTGCTGTATTTGCGTCAACCTTTGACTCAACCTCGGCGAAGTCGGGGTGGAAGATAAGCTTGTCGGGCCGAGATCCATGGGACAGCACACCGCGCACGAACGCGATGAAGTGAGCAGCAGGCTGGGGGGCGGCTGACTGCTCTCTGCGTGACGCCGACAGCGATGACATCGCCCTGTCGGTGGCGGCACGGCCGTCGAGGCATGCTGCCCGGACTTGCAGTCGACCTTCAGGGCCAAGGAAAGGGATAATGAGCGGCCCGAGGTCGCGCAGGTCGAATGTTGTTCGCGCAACGCCACCGGGAGCAAGGCCGGGTTCAGCTGCCGGCAACATCATTTGGTGATTGATAGAAGAGCATAGGCTATGTCATTGTGTTGGCTTTTAGGAGTTAAGAACTTAGGACAGGTTCAGCCACAGAGGCGTCAGGTCTGTCCTCCCTCCGAAACCAATGCATACACGCTGTGATCATCCCGTCACGCAGCCACAGCTCGAAGCTGCCGTGCGCAGCCATGGCTCAAAGCTGACATTTGCGCCTACTTGTAGTGAGTTTCTCACCCAGACAATGTCGTGCCGCCTGGAAGAGTAGCGCCCTGGTGGCGCATGAACCTCAACGGTCATCCTGTCATCCACTGCCCAACTGGTTGCGGTCGTCGTGTTTGTTCCGTGCGTCACTCCGCCGCATAGCTGATGCCACATCATGACATCCACGGAGAGCGCAGCAACCCATTCAAGCTGCCTCACAGCCCCTTTCCGGTATCTCCCGTGCTGCTGGCCGCGGGCACGACCCCATGCTACTGGCGGTGGATCAGCCTCCTGCGCCTCCCCACCCCACGGAACTGCCGAGCCAACCCAGTCACCCTTACAAACATGTCCACGAAGCCCACACCCTCAGGCGCCTCCCTGTTCTATATGGACCGCGACAAGCTGGACGCACGCTACAGTCTGTCCACCCACACCAGCGGTTAATACACATGCCTCCCTCCCCCCCACCAACATGAACATCCTACCCCAGCTGCCTTAAGCCTCGCTACGTGTCGCCAGCTCTTCATCACACCTCGCCATCATGAATGGTACTGGAGGCACCCAATCCAAAGCACATGTGCTGCACGAGCTTTCGAAGCTACAGCCTTGCTCAGATGGCAGCACCAACACCAACGCATACCAGAGGCACCTACGGTGTGCTCCTTAGCAACCTTCAAGTCCATTCTGCATTGCTCTCCCAAGCCAGCGTTGCTCTCCCAAGATAGAGCACATAAACATGCACGCACTGCATGTGCGTCTCCGGAGGCCCCAGAGGGGATTGCCCCATCAACGTACGGTTTCCTTTCTCGCGTTGTTTGCGTACCCCATCAACGTACGCTGACTGCTGCTTCAGACAGGGACAGCAGTAGCACAGCAGACGCTGCGAATGGACGTAAGACAAAGTTGATCAACGCCTTCCGTGCAAGCTGTGCAGGTACCGAATGCGGTGTCAACATGCCTTCGTGTGCCTCTCGCAAAGCTTTTACTACAACAACTCAATTTTGCGCCGTGCGGTGGTTGATCAGCCAACGAACCCGCACATCATTTGCCAAACACCAGGAATCAGTGGAGTCATAGGCCACCTCTGTGCACTCGTGAGACGAGCTTCAGTACATTGCGTCCCAGGCAACCAGTCCCACTGTGCGCTTAATGACTGGCCTGGGCGAAGCAAGGGCCTGTGGCATGCCGCTACCCCCGCGGCACCTGAAGCAGCGGCCTTGCACCCACACACGCACACGTACCGCCACAACCAGCTCCAACCTGCGGCCCTCAGAAAGGCCTAGGCAACGCACTAACCACACCCGGGTCCCGCCCCATGCCAGCCAGCTGCTCCTTCACCTGCGCCACGCCCTCCCGCAGGGTCGCGTCCAGCCGGTTCATATCTCTGCTGTTCCAGTGCGCCACAATCTTGAGGCGCTGCAGGCAGGGGGCGCCCAGCACCAGGGGCATGAGGGCGGCGGCCACAGCGATTCCGGAGCTGGACCACGTGTCGATGTCGTGGCCCTGCAGCTCTAGATAGCGCAGGCGGGGCAGGCGGGCTAGCAGCGGTGCGGCCGCGGGGTGCAGCTGGCAGTGCAGAACCAGCTCCTGGGGGTGGGCGGGGGGATGTACGGCGTTTAGTCACTTCAAAAATTTGGGGTCAGAGAAGACCTTTGACCGTTGACCGTGTAACGGAAGCTTTCCAATGTGCGAACTGTCTTTGTCAGGTGTGCAAGTGCAAGGCGTGGGCAGCAGGCAGCAAACCATGGATGTGGGCAAGTTGCCCAATAGCACGTCCAAGTTGCCATGCGCCCTTTACCAGCCCACCTCACCTCCAGGTCGGGCAGCTGCTCTACCAGCGCCGCCACGTGCCCCAAGTCCAGCGCCCAGTCGTACAGCCTCAGAGTCCGCAGCCCCAGCGGCCGCAGCGCGGCAAACAGCCGCACGTGGCCGTCCCCCTCCACCGGCCACGTGAGGGGCGAGTGCGGCCCTTCGTACTGCAGACTCAGCCCCTTGCTGCTGTCGAACCTGCCGTACAGCAGCCCCACCGCCTCCAGCAGCAGCTCCAAGCCAGAGCTGGGGACCAGTGCGGATTCATGCGGCGAGCCGCCCCCCGCACCCGCACTGGCATCCTCCCCTGCGCCCACGTCCCCCGCTGGCTGCTTGTCCACGCTGGTACCACTGCCGGAGCCGCTCGCCAAAACGCCCCCGAACGCCGCCCCGGCGCCGTCCGGCTGCCCATCCCCGCCCGTGCCCCGATCTCGCTCTCCACGTGGCTCGTCGTCTTCCTCATCCAGAACGCTCAACTGCAGCCCATCAATGCTTAGGCGCGTGATGCTGGGCGGCAGCTGCAGCGCCAGCAGGGCCCACGGCTCCACGTTAAACCCCAGGCGCAGCTCCTGCAGCGCCGCGGGCAGCGGCACGCAGCTCCGCGCACTCCCGGACAGGAAGAAATCCATCGGAACGAAGTGACTTGACGCAAACTCAAAGTGCGTCAGCTGCCCGTACTCTGCCGCCAGCAGCCGAAGGTCTGAGTCGTACATGGTAAAGCCGTGGAGCGACAGCCGTACGAGGCTGCTGCGCATCGGCCGCAGCACGTGCGTCAGCAGGTGGGTGATGGATACGGGGCTGACGAGTGTAAGGCTTGTGAGCCCGGTTGCGCCTCTCAGCGGATCCATCCACTTCTCCATGGCTTCCCTCCTCGAATCAAGTGTGAAGTTGAGGGAGCGCAGGCTGGGGAGAGCAGCGGCCAGCTCTGCCACCCGAAAGAGCGAGTCCTCCTCGTACGCGCCGTCCTCAAAGTTCTCGGCGTCTGGAGTCACCCACACCTGCAGGTGCTGCAGGCGGGTGCAGGTGGTGATGGCGGCGGACAGGGGCAGCGGGACGAAGGATAGGCAGCCGCTGAAGGTGAGGGAGGTAAGGGTGGGGGCGGTGGTGGTGATGAGGCGGCACAGGCCGGGGGTGGCTACCTTAAGCCGGTCAGGGCACCAGAACCCCGATGCGATGTCCAGGGAGGCCAAGTGAGGGGCAGCGGAATGCACGGCGGAGGCGAGGGCGTCGGTGAATGCAGTGTCGCGGAGGGAGAGATACGTCGGGAAGCGGACGGCAGGTCCAGGGCGCTGGTGCTGCTGCTGTAGCGCCTGCCGCTGCTGTGTGAAGGCCGCCAGGGTTTCAACACTGCAGTGGAAGTGAGGCAGGCGGGGCATTTGGGGAGTCAGCATGCCCAGGGCGCCCTAGGGGACGTGCACCACGACAGACAGTCATGGGAACAACACTGTAAAATCATACCGTTTGTTACGGCGCCAGGCGAACGAAATGGTCACAGGCACTGCATGCCTTGCAGAAAGACCCACGCTGCCGCTGCGTTGGCGTCAACCTTGGACTCGAAACCGAGACCGTCCGTGTCCGCGAAGTCAGGGTGGAAGATGAGCTTGTCTGGGCGCGATCCACGGGACAGCACGCTGCGAACGAATGCAGCGAACTGAGCAGCAGGCTGGGGGGCAGCAGACCGCGCTCTGCCTGACGCCGAGAGGGTTGATATCGCCTTGTCGGTCATAGCACGGCCCTCGCGGCATGCTGCTCGGAATGGCAGCCGACTTTCAGAGTCAAGGAAGCGGATAAGAAAGGGTCCCAGGTCGCGCAGGTTGAAAGTTGTTTGCGCGACGTCACCGGAAGCCAAACTGGAGTCAGCCGAATGCGACATCATTGGTGCGTTCTAGACATTCTTTGCTAGTAGTGACTGGTTTTCGCCATACTGCTGTCAGAGGCGCAAATGGCAACCGTCAACTTGCTTGCCTAGCTCCGGAACTCAGCGGCCTCACCAGCCGTTGGCAGTTCGTTCCATCGCTCAACATCCGCCCCATCCGCAGAGAGCGCGGCAACGCCCCCAAGCAGTCCCAAGTTGCTTGCGCTAAGCAAGGTGCACTACGACATGGCACCATTCTGCACCAGTACGGTATCCTGCAGCATCCGGCACCCGAGCACACGCGGGGCACGTGCAGCGTGTGCCTGTGAGCCGCTGCCGTCATGCAGCTGATCCAGCTGGTCGCGTTTCCAAGTGTATGGCCGGTAACAGCCTACAGTGGGTATTCGGCGAGGTGCGGGAGGAGGGGCAGGTGCAGTTGCCGGTGGCTGAGAGCAGCAGGCAGCGAGGTAGCTGGATAGGAGCATAGGGGATACTGCGGAACCGGGAAACGGACCCGTAGGCGATGGAGCACCTGGGGTACAAGGTGTTTTGTTGCAGTCTGATTGTAGGTGCGTGGGGGTGCGGGGCAGTGTGGTGCCACTGCGAGGGCAGCTGCATGACGGGGCCCGCAGATGGTTGCACGTGGACAGTGCTGTTAGGGCATATTT
>QAXN01002720.1:0-10745 GCA_004335795.1 Chlamydomonas sp. 3222 | reverse complement strand
TCGCACCTGTCAAGCATACCGGTACGCGTACAGCACTACCTGCTGACTTCTGCCTTAAAGCACACATGCCCGGCAAGCGACCGGTCTGCAGTGCACCGTACGGTACGACAGCGAGCAGACGCTGCTAATAACCACTGACCCAGATGCATTGCTGCTCCCGCTCCGACTCTTGAGTTCCACCGATGGCACGTCACGCCGCTACGCTCCCACGGCACCACCGCTGCTTGCCGCTGCAGGGGAGCTCCTCCGGTAGCTCAGTAGAACTGCGTGGCGGAAGATAAGCGAAGCGGGATGAGTTGAGCCGCCTAACATGTCAAGGAGTCGAAGGAATGAGCATGTTTGTGTGGGTGCTATCCTTGCAAATAAATTCAAGCACTTCGTCCGTGGGTGCGTGGCACTGCCTGCACCTACGCACGGCGCACGGTGTGCACGCTTGCAAGCTGCCAAGCCCAACCGGTGTTCAAGTGCTGACTCAAGGCGCACCAGCAGCCAGGACGCACGTCCGTACGGTCCGGACAGACCACCTTTTAGGCCTACGCATTAGGCGTGTGCACCGTTACCACCCGCGCTCACCCGCAGCTCTGCAACATCCGGGCTGTCGCTGCCTGTTGGCGCACTGCCGGGCATAGCGCGGGACGACTCCACCGCGTAGGTGACCGTGTTGGCGAACCCATGCAGCTCCACCTTCCACAGAACGGCATCGCCGCGGATCCCCTCGGGCCGCACGAGTGCACCCCACACGCGCGCACCGCCGTCAGCAGTAGTCTCCACCTCCAGACCTTCCCGCGCCGTGAACAGTGTGACGGGGTCCCCAGCCCTTGCCGAGTAGCACAGGTCGCAGCCGTCAACAGGTGAGGCGTTGTGTTGCAGCAGCTGGCCGTTGGGCCACTTGACGGGGACCACGCCTTCGCAATAGGGCGCGCAGGGGGATTGAGGCGGTTTATGTTTTTTACTGGTGACGTGGTGAGTCGTAGGGAGCTGTACGGGACACGGTCGTGGTCAGCAGGAATGTGACAAGTGCGTGAGCATGCGGTAGCGTCATCTGTCCATGAAGCCGTACTGGGGGCGTCATCCTAAGCCTTATAAACAAACTCATCTTCGCTGCACATGCACGTGCAGGCTATCACATTGCCCGCAGCTTACCAGGCCCTATATCCGCCTGACGCGCGCTGGCTGCTGCGTAGATGCTGCCCACCCCCGGCTCCGCCCCGCCGTACACCCAGTGGCTCCCGCGCTCCACCGCCACACCGCCGACTGCCCGCGACACAGTCAGGTGCCTGGGGATCTCTAGCTCCTTCCCGTCCCAGAGCAGCTCATGCTGGGGAACCTCCATGTCAGTCCAGTCGCTCCCCACCACCGGCGCCCCGCTGGTCCGGCTGGTCTCCAGGTGCACCAGCTCGAAGCGCCCGTTGATGCCCGTGTCGTACGTCCCCTGGCTGCCGCTAGCCCACTCCACCAGGCACGTGTCGCCCATGCCGGGCCAGGGCTGCAGCACGCCCACCTGTTGCCGGTACAGAGTGTACACGTGACGAGTAACGTTGCGCGCATGCCCTGAGGGCGTTTCCATGGCTGTGAGGGACGGTGCACGCGCGCATTTGCAGAGCGACCAAGCTGCAAGCGTAAAGACTTGTCATGCCCAAAGTACGTAGACGGAAGGCACGCGTGGCTCTAAAGCACTGGCCTTACCTCACCCGCCTCCGCCGCGCGCTCCTCCCCCTCCCTGACGTCGTACCCCCGGCGCACCAGCATGCCGGGGGCGACGGTGAAGCGGGTCACGGGGACTCCCTGGCGCTCCGGGTCGTACGGCAGGTACTGGCGGGCAAGAAATGGTTGGGTTTGAATGCCAGGTCAGTGCCTTGCATGCCTGAAGACATTCATCCGCTCATGCGTTTAACTATTGCTCGTCATTCTCGCACAAGCGAGCAATGTTGCAGCACCGACGTACCACGAACGGAGCCCTCCTTGGTCCTTACTATCCACTGCGCAAGGTCGCATGGCACGCAGCGTGGCACTCTTAAACAGTTTCGCTCGCAGTTGCATGTGTTATGTGCATAGCTGCAGAGAATAGATGCCGATGCATGCATTGCGGGACATCATATAGGGCAGGCACCCACCTGCACGCGTCCCGAGCTGCTGAGCAGGTCGCACTCGGCAATGACCTCCATCACCTCGTCCTCGTAAACGCGGTCGCAAATGTCGTTTTCATTAAAACACCGAACCTGCAGGGCACATTCATGTACGGGGGGCTGAACAGCTGCCGTACGGCGTCTGCCTGCCCCTGCAGCTCCTGCCCCACAGCCTCCTGATGGCGCATCTGCTGCGCCTCCAATGCCCCTGAAACATCGCGGAGGGCCTTCTCCAGGACCTGGCGTTGCCTCAGTAGCTCTGCCGAAATCAGGGCCCCCAGCTGGTGAGGCTGGTGCGCTGCTGCCTCATGGCCATGGGCCTGGCGCTCCAGCAACGTCCTCACCAGGGCCTGTGTAGGGTTGTGGACATGCGCGCTTAAGCAACAAGAGCATAGACACGCAGTAGTCGTGTGCCCAGGCGGCCGGATGGCCGGTGGCTCGCGCCAGCGCCGGACGCCAGTTGCCACGCCAGGAAAACCCTATACTCCTCTGCGGGTCTCGCAGCGGGCTTACCTGAGTCTGCTGTTGGGAGTTCAGCGATTCCTGCAGCAGTAGAGATATTACATCCACCGCCTGCTGCTGCCGGGCCGGCCGCGGGACGGGGCTTTCCCGCGCTTCTTTGGGCCGAATTGCGCCCTCCTTATCGCAGCTGCTGGTGCATCGCACTGGTAAGACCAGGCGGCAGCAAAGACCGCTGTTCATTTTGGGCTTAATCTGTTGCCTGAGATTGCGTGCGGTCCGTTGCCGCGCGAACGGAAGCCCACGGTCACATGCGCCGCGACCGCAGCAGGCCGCTGCGTGAGGCTGTGAGAAGGGTGAAAGCCTCATGATAGAAAGCAAGTAAAAAGAAAGTTTGTGATGCTACGGTTTTAGAAGCCGGTGGCAATCATACTTCGCGAGGCGCAAAGCAGTTGTGCGGTTACGGTTCCGGGACGTAAGCAACCGCCACCAAGCGCTTCCAGAGTGCGGTTCACAACGCCCAAAACACTCTCAAGGATTTACATCTAACAATCAATCATGTAAAGCTGCCGTAAGGGGCATGGCCGCACCGTTCACACCTGCCTCCACCTGCCATCTAACTGCACCTCCTCGTCATCCAGTGCGCTCGCCCCATGCCCACGCAGCGGCTGGCTCTACTCCATGCTCAGGGACAGCAACTCATTGAAGCAGCAGCCGAACCACCAACCTCAGCTGACACCAACGGCATGATGCAGTTGCTTCTGGCAGAGCACAGCAAGATGCACGGCAGCGTGTGTAAACTCCACACTGCTCCACATGGGCACTGCTGTTGCCGCTGTCGCCGCAGCGCCTACCATTGGCATGCCCGGAGCCCCGGCCGTACATAGTACCAACGCACACCGCTGTCAATGTCGGATTCTAGATTTCGGCGCCCGAATGGGTATTACGCTTGGGCGCTGAAGCATTCTTGCAGCACCCTGGCGCTGTACAAGGACACACCTCCAACCACACCACCTGGAGTGTGACACAAAATGCCAACAAATGCCAGCTGGGCACTACAGTTGCCGCAGCGCGCCCCAGCGAACTCCCTGCACCAGCACGGCTGCCCTTGACCCCCACCTCCCCCACCTTGGCAGCAGCACGTCGTACCCCTATTGGAAAGCTAGCGCCGTAACCTCTAAAAGCCCTAGCTAGCCCACGGTACCGGCACGGACTTCCCGTACAGGGTGCTCAACCACGCCAAATGTAATCCCTGCACTGCCCCTCGCCCTTGCACCCGCCTCCGACGGCCTCCCTTCCCCTGCGTTCCACCACGCGCATCGGCACTGGTACAACCTCAGGCCCCTGCAGCACGCGCACACTCAGCAGCACGACCAGCACGATCATCCGCAGCAGCACCTGGTGCTGCTGCTGCTGCTGCTGCTGCGGTGGCGTCAGCGTCGGTACCACGGTTCATCCCCAGCCCAGCCCCCTCCAGCTGCGCGCGGTCGGCGTGTGCACGACTGCTGCCCACGCCATCGCCCTGCCCCGCAGCCTGCGACGTGGCTCCCACAACCCCGAGACCCCCCGCAAGCAACGCCGCCGCTCGCAGGCTCTGCTCAAGCTTGCGCGCCACGCCCGCCTTCTCCTCCCTTTCCGCCGCAAGCTGCATCGCAAGCTTCATCTGCGCCTCTGCTACCACCATTGCCGCAGCCAGCTGCTGCACCTGTTCACGCAGCTTCCTCTCCAGCGCATCCCGCTGCTCCACCAGGCCACGTATTTCATCCTTGAGTCCCTCCATAGCGGCCTCCTGCTGCTGTTCCTGTACCTCCAAGCGCTTGGCCATTGCATCCCGCTCCGCGACCATCTTGCGGTAGTTTGTCTGGAGCAGCCCAACAAGCGCCTTGTGCTGCTCCTCTTGCTTGATCAGCCGCTCTGAAGCTGCGTCCCGCTCCACGACCAGGCGTCGAACCTGCTCCTGCAGCTGCCCCGCGGCCGCCGGTTGCTCCCCATGCCGCTGCCACAGCGCGCCCCGCTCCGCCAGCAGGCAACGGGCGCGCTCCAGCAACTCCCTCGCCATCACCTGCTGCAACTGCCCTGCCGCCACCTGCTGCAACTGCCCTGCCGTCGCCTGCTGCAACTGCCCTGCCGCCGCCTGCTGCAACTGCCCTGCCGTCGCCTGCTGCAACTGCCCTGCCGCCGCCTGCTGCATCCCTCTTTCTTTTTTCCATGCACCTCGCTCCTCAACCAGGCTGCAAACCTGTTCCTGCAAGCGCCCTGCAACCGCCAGCTGCTCTCCGTGCTTCTGCTGCTGCTGCTGCTCTCCGTGCTGCTGCTGCTGGCGCAGCACATCCCGCTCTGCCGCCAAGCCAAGGACCTGCTCCTCCACATGCCCAACAGCCGTGTACCCTACGGGTTCCCACTGCGTGGCAGCATCCACTGCATGCCCCCCGCCGTCAAGGGCCTGCCGTGCTGTTTCTCTGCCCTCCTCCGCGGGCTCCTGATCCTCCCGACACCTCTTGCGCCGCCAGGGGCCTGCAAGCCTCCTTGCGCTTTTGTCCGGGGACCTCTCGTCATAGCGTGCTGCGGCGGGCCCTTTGCAGTCCCTAGGTTGGGGAGTCGCGGGTGGCGATGCGACACCGCTGGGTGCGTCGGCCCTGCAGCGGTGCGCCTGTTGCCGCTGCTGGTGCTGCTGCACGAGCATGAAGCTGCAACTCCCTGGACCCTCCGACGCACACCGCAGGCGGGCAGCAGCAGTCAGCACCTGGCAGAGGAGCAAGGGAAACCGGAGCTTAGGCACATAGGGAATCAGGCCAGTAGTACAATGATACTTGCGCCCTAGCACCCGCGCATGTATTGGCATGCCTTGCGGTAAGTGTGTGCTTCTGCTCTATCTGATGTGTAGTAGGCCCCTGCCCCCTCCCCACGCCGCCCCTTGCGCCGAACAACTCTTATTCAAACTGACCAGGGAATTTCGCGGGATGTTTTGGAGGTGATTGTACGGAGCATGCTTTCAAGAGCTTGTGGCCCCAGCCATCCGCCAGCCTGGAGGCCGTTTCAACGACCCGAAGCCACTCACTCACCGTCGCAAACGCAGGGCGAGGGTCCACAACGATCTGTCCGCCTGCGCCGCTTGCGCCGCTGCTGCCACTTTCACCGCCACTTTTCTGCCCAGATGGCTGACGCAGCAGCGTGCCCGCCGGACACATGCCGAGCCTTCCCGTCCCTGCTCCTCCTCCACTTCCGCCCTCCTCCCCACCCGCACAGACCGCCGCCTCTTCCACCTTCACAACCCCTGCAGTGCTGGCCTCTCCGCCTGCTGCTGCAGCTGCTGCTGCTGTTGCGTAAAGCACGACCCGGACGGCCGCAGCAGCAGCCCTTGCAGCCTTGCACGTCGCTGCCTTGCGCTCGGCCGTGTGCGCCACCAACACGGCGCTGCGACCCGCGTGCTGCTGGCTCATGCGCAGTATGCTGCTGACAAGGGAGGCCTCCTTCGGGTCTTGCGGTGCGGCAGCTGTTCCAATGCAGGCCGCGAAGCCTAGCTTGCCCCAGAAGGCCTCAACTGTCTTGTTCAGCAGCGTCACCGTCACGTACTGTGTGTGTTAGGAGGTCATACGCAACGCGGACGTACTGTTAGGAGGTCACAAGCAACGCGCGGGGATATCCGTTGCGCTGGACATGACAAGACGGCAAGTGCAGATACCCTAGCAGGATGGCGGTTCCGGGTAAGGGAGGCGGCGGCCGCCCGCGCACAACGCTGCAGCGTTGCGCCATGCAGCGGTATGTGTGGGATCTCATGCTAGCGGGCGGGCACACACGCCCACACACACCTGGTGCTCCGCCCTTGACGCGGCCCACATGATGCAGCTGGTGAGGAGGCGGGCGAAGCCACAGCCGCGGTGCCTGGTGCCGGTGGCTAGGAACATGATCTGGGGCGGTTGGACGCAGCGATGCACGGCAGTCCAAGGCGTCAAAGAGCGTCGTATTGTATGGCACAGGCAAGTGGGATTGACTTTAGAGGCGGAAGTTACGGAGGAGGTGTGTTGGGTAAGCGCACCGCATGCAGCAGCTCCTTGACGGTACGACCGTTTGCCGTGTAGATGCCTGCGTGCGCCCGTGGACGGTGCAAGTCCTGCTAGCGGCTGTTGGTGCTGCGCTCTGCTGCAGGCTGGTGCTTATATCGTTACATGTGCCATACGAGTAACTCACAAAGCGAAGACATGGCAGGATGCGGGGAGAGGGGCAGGAGCGCAGGACCTGATAGTTGCCTGCTGGCACGGGATCGTGTAGAAAAGCCACATCAACTCGGTGAGGCTTGCTTCGGTAGTGGGCTGACACGCACCCAACCGTACCAGCACGTCGGTTACCCCGCCTCTTGCCGCCTTGCTCACGCACGCGAGTCCGGCATCCCGCACCTAGCATCACCTACCGTGAGTGCCTCCGCGTGCGCACCTGCACATGCTTGGTGGCGGGGACCCCGTCCAAAGGGGGCACGTTGACTCGGAACACAGCAGCGCTGACCAGCTCGTTGCCGTGCCACAGGCCGCCAGTGATGCAGGAGGCATGCCTGCACCACGGCGGTTGGCGACGGTTGGGGGGCACACAGGAGTGAGATGAAATCCTAACTGTATGTAACTGGTTCCGGTCAGTTAAGCAGGGAGATATCCGTGCGATGCGTCAAATGCACAAGAAGGCCTGCCTGTCGCCTAGGATGCGGTGCTGGGACTACTGGTATCAACACTTACGAGCTGTCGTTCGTTAGGCAAGATCCATCTTTCACGCTCCTGCCGCGGTAGACGAAGCTGCGCAGCTGCGGGCCGGGGACAAGTGGCAAAGAATCATCCCCCCACATGCGCCGCCCTCGGCTGGCCTTCACGGTGCAGTCAGCAGAGTGACACGTGGCCAGGTAGGTGCGGGACGCCCCCAACTGCCCCCACACGGTTCACTTGCCGCCTGCAGGTGGGCCAAAAAGCAAGGGATGCCAAACGCGACGACAGCCTACCTGGAAGCTGTTGCGGCTGTCGAAGGCATCGCACAGCAGCTGGCAGCAGGCCTTGTAGTCTTGTGGCCCCGGTTCCCAACCACCGGGGGTCGCCACGTGGTCTGCTGCGGGAACTCTCTTGGCTACGTCGGGCCCGAACGGCGGCAGTAGCTTGAACACCACTTCCACCTGGGTCAGTATTAAGCAAAGCGGAGAGGTAGCAAACAGGCGTGGGCGTACGGGTAGCGGCTCTCCGCCAAGTGCGTGAGTGGGCGAAAGGCAGGGAGTGCACTGGACAACTGTTGGTAGATGCCTTCTCCGGTGACCTTAAAGGCCTTCTCAAGAGCTCACCGTAGGCCTTTGTATTGCCACGGTCATAGGAGACAGTGTCGCTGCCTCGCCAGAGCTCCGCCGCGCAACCCGCTCAGCCATTCCGTTCACGGCTCCGGCACACAACTCCTACGAGGGCTACGACCGCTTTGCACCGCACATTGTCACAATGATTTATATCGCTTGATGGCCAGAGGCAGCATGAAGCTTAAACTTTCAAGCTTTCGTTGTTTTGTTGGCAATTGACATGTTGTCCTTTCAGGATAACTTCAAGATGCCCTGCGTATGTGGTTCATGACACAGTGTTTGCTTTGCTGTTCGGGGCCCCTGGTCTGTGGGCGTGTTACAAAAGAGTGCCGGTGCTGTCGTGCCAGCGCAGGGGAGACTCTTTTTCCAGCGTGACCTCCCCTGCACAGCGCACCGCGAGTAACGGCGACACACACAGCAGGCATGTTGTTTGGCCACCAACGTCAAAGTATTCAACAAAACACGCACAATACCAAGTGTTGGCGCAGCAGTAAGCCACAGGAGCACGAGATGCATGACTAGGGTACAGCCGGGGGCAACTCCGGAGTAAGCACGGTGTACAGTACCGTATGAGCAGTGATGCCAGGGCTCGCCTTTTGTGGCAGTAACCCCCCTTACAAGCACGTGTGCCACCAACCGTATGCCCCACTGTGTCCATGCAGCATCACTGGCCTGGCTGCAACCCTGGGGAGTCCCTCACAGCCCCTCTACTGCAATCGTTCTTGCTGGTAGTTAGTACGGCACTGGGTGCAGTAAGAAACGTCTACAACAGGCAGCATGCGAGCGCAGACGTGCGCCAGCATGCGATACCGGCGACCAGCCCGGACACGCATGAGTGCAGGCAGCAGTATCACGTCAAGCACTGGAACATGCACGGAGGCCATGCTGCACCTCACGCCTGCCAAGCCTCGCATTGCCCCAACTGTACGTCCGCTCGCAAGTCCGGACAACACACGTCACACCTTGTAAGTGTCAGACACTGCATTGGGGGCATCTGGCTGCACCGTTGCACAAACTCCACAACAGCCAACGTCAAGTCCATGTTTGGCCATCGGCCCAAAACCCAAAGCGCTGAGCATGCTTGGTACCTTCAGCAGCATAACGCATGCAGTACGAACGAAGACGATATGATGAGTGACATGACGGACACAAATTACAAGTGTATGGACATCTAGACTGAATCTGAGGACGCGCGTGCAGACGCCGAGCGGCTGGGGACCGGCGGGCGGCCCGCCACGTCCGCCGTACTACTGTCGTACGACCGCCGAAGAGCAGCGGCACCCGGCCTTGCTGGCAGGGGCGGTGGCCATCCGGGGGCGCTGCCCCTGCCCGAGGCCTGCCTGTCCACCTGCTGCTGCCCGGCTGCTCCACCACCAGCCAGGTCCAGGCCAGCCGCACCCACCGCCGGTGTGGACGAGCGTTGCAGAGGCGGTGGCGGCGGCAGCAGCTGTGCTGCCATTCCCACTGGCCCCGACGCGGCGCCTGGGGCTGCTGCCGGTGCAGTTAAGAGGTCCCGCAGCGTTGCCTCCCTCAGATGAGTCCCATCCACTGCCCCTACCCCACTGGAGGCAGGTGCAGCAGGTGGAAAAGCAACAGCAGTTGCTGTTGCTGCTCCACCGGGGGTTGTGGGGACGCTCGCGGACCTGCCCACGGGGGTTGCCATCACTCCCAGGCCGGAGGCGGACTCAAACGAGGAGCGGGCGGAGGACATCCCCACCGCTGGCGAGGGCGCGGCCGGCAGGGACCCCTGCTGTTGCCTTGGGGACAGCTGGCTGTGGAAGACTGAAGATGTGGCCGAGGAGCGCGCCATGGACTCCCGCAGCTGCACCAGGGTGCCCACAATGCCGGCCGTTAGGGCAGGTAACAGCGTCGACTCAGGGTCTTCCTCACCATGCCCCTGCTGCCCTTGATGCTCTTGCTGCTGCACCAAGCTCGTCCTGGAGGGCCGGTCCTGCGGTGCCCCACGCGCATCATCCCCGCTTGGCTCCAAAGGCCGGGCGCTATGCCGCACGCCTCCTTGTCCAAGCCAGCCTGCAGCGCTGGCCGCCTCTATCGCCTCACACACCGACACAGCCCAGCGCTCACCCCCACTGCCCAGCGCGCCCCCACTGCCCTCTGGCCCAACACGGCCACTCAGGGAGACGCGCTGTGGTCCTGGCAACGCCGGAGCTGACCCAGCCGCCAAGGGCTCAGCGCCTGTTGCAGCGTCCCGATGTGCCCATGATGCCAGTGATGGCAGCATCGTGCCAGGGCCCGAGCCGCCAACCGCTAATCGCTGTGCCGCTTGCGCCAGCCGCCTGTCCATCTCGTCCCCTACGCGCCTCAGCCTGTCCACCTCTGAATCGCTGGGGCCAAGCCACCGGTCACCAGCTGGAGCGTAGCTGCTGTTGCTGCCCCCGCCGTCGCTCACACGGGCACCGTCTGCGGCGGGGTGTGTGGAGCCGCCCTGCGTTGGGTGGCGGGTGCTGGGTGCTGCAGTGGCGCCGGTGATGGACAGCTCGTAGGGTAGGGACTGGTAGGAGCTGTCCACACCCTGTGCCGGCTGCTGATGTCCGGAAAGGGGCTGCTGCTGGTGGTGCTGCTGCAGGCGCTGGGTGGCAATGTGCTGGCTGGTGTGGTAGTCCGTTGCCAAGACCCGAGGCGGGTGGGCGTGCTGCTGCTGCAGCTGGACTGCGCCGAGTTGTGGACCCGGCTGCGTTCCCGTTAACTCGCTGGCCTGCACCTGCCGTCCCGGCTGTAGTGGACGAGCGGATTGCGGTTCCACCGCGAGACCCAAGATCTCCGCCCGGCGCCTCTGGAACTCCTCCTCCTGCCATTCCCGGACGCCGCGTTCTTCCACCCCA
>QAXN01002719.1:0-10754 GCA_004335795.1 Chlamydomonas sp. 3222 | reverse complement strand
CCACCGCTTCAAGCGCTTGTGCTCTGTCTCCCTCTCCTGTGCCATGGCAGTTATTGCACGCAGCTTGGCCTGTCCACAAGCCTCGATCTCAGCGCGCCTACAACCTCCCATCCGGGGCAGCACTGCACCCTTGTGCGCTGTCATGCAAGCCCGTCGCTACTCCAATGATCCCTACTGCCCGTGTCGCCCCTCCTCGCGTTCTGCCTGCTCACGCTCCGCCTCCTCACGCTCCGCCCGCTCCCGCGCCACGCGCTCCGCCTCCAACACCTCTGCCATGGCAACCATGTCAGCCAGGTTGGGCTGTCCGCCGGCCTGGGTCTCCTCCGCGAAGCCAGACAGCGCGCCCGCAACCTCCACACCGAGCAGGGCCTGTAGTGCTGAATTCTGGTCCGCTGTACTTACATGGTAATTCCCGTCGAGCGGCTTGCCGGCTGCAGCGGCACGGACCTCTGCATCGGCAGCTGCAATCCGCTGCAGCAGCAGGTTCCAGCCAGCTGGGCGCGGAAAGGGGAAGGCGCGCTGCCCAACGCTGGCCCCGAGCAAGGCGTCAACCATGAGCGGCATGTACAGCCACGAGTGGGAGACCCTGGTCCCCACCACACCGGTGGGAGGGAAACGGGTCACGTCGTGGTAGAACCACTGCCTGGGGTTGTGCGCTCCGTGCCCCGGCAGCAGGCCGGCCGACAGCGGGATTTCACGCCCGCCACCACCCCCGGCGCCCCCGCTACCGCCTCTGCCTCGGGACCCCACTCCGCTTGAGCTGCCCCCGGCGCCCGCACTGCCCCTGTTGCCCGCGCCCCCGGTGCCAGTGCCGCCACGGCGTCCAGAGGTGCGCACCGTGCGGTGCTCTGGCGGAGCGAGCACAGGTGCTGCCGCAGCTCCCGTGGCACCACGGGGCACAGTCAGCAGCGCCGCTGGCCCGCTGTCCGGAGCCAGCAGGGACGCGGCGTCGTCACCGGCAGCTGCGGCACCCGTGGGTGTCACATGCCGAGTGCTGCGCCTGCCGGCGGCGAGCGTGGGTCCGTCACGCCGCGCTGTTGGAGGAGCGGCCAGGGACGCGGGAGTGGCAACAGCAGCCGTCGCCACAGCCTTGCGGGCTGCACTGCGTGTGACCATCCGGCCTCCCGTACCTGCTGGCGTGGCGGAGGTGCCCGGAGCTGCGGTGGCAGCCCCTTGGCGAGAGCGACGCACGGCGGCCCCGCTGGGGGCCGTGACTGCTGGGCTCCTTCGTGCATTATCAGCTGGTCCCGCCACGCCACCATCCTCCGTCGCCCCCTGGCCCGTCCCGCCCGCCTCTACCGCCTCCCGCCCCTCTTCCTCACCTGCATCGCTGCCACCATCGTCTCTACACGCTGGCAGGGGCTGCGGCAGGGTGGCGTGCACCGCATCCAGGCCCCCAGGCAGCTCCGCTGGCAGGTCATCCCCGCCCCAGACTCCCACCGCTTCACCCTCATCCCCTGCTGCTGCGCCTGCCTCCGCCTCCTGCCCCATCCCCTCCCTCGCCGCTTCACCCACTGCCTGCCCCGCTGCCGTCTGCCGCGCCCCCTCCCCTCCCTCATGCACCATCGCTTCCCCCGCCTCTTGCCCCCCTGCCGCCTGCCCCGCCGCCGCCTGCCTCGCCGCTTCCCCTCCCGCCTGCGCCATCGGCTCCCCTGCCGCCTGCCCCGCCGCTGCTTGCCCCGCCGCCGCGTGTCTCGCTGCCTCGTCCACCGCCCGCCCAGCCCCCTGCCCAGCCGCTGCCGCTGCCGGTGCTGCTGCCGCTTGGGGGCGCGCTGCATCCGCCGTCGGCCCCTGCCCTGCGACCCGGCCGCCGCGCAGCCGCTGCACCGCCGCTTCGGCCGCCTCCAGGCCGCGCTGCACCATCGGGTTGGCGGCGGAGGCGCGGCGCAGCCGCTCGTACTCATACTTGACGTCGGGGTCCACCATGTCCAGGCACGCGTCGCTGTAGTCGCAAAGAGCCGTCCCCAGGATGGTGCGAACGCGGCTGGGGGACACGTACGGCTGCCCCGCAGCAAAGTTGCGCGGGCCCATGTCCAGGACCGCGCGGTCAATGGACAGGCTTTGCACACGGTGGATGGTCAGTCCCCATGACAGCTGCAGCGGGAACTGCCTGCGCACCAGTATGTGCCTGCGGTCTGCGCTCATGAAGCGGCTGGTGGCCGGGGTGACGGGGACAGACTCCGGGTGTGCCGCCAGCCCGCCCTCCAGCTCGCTGCGGTACAGGCGGCCGACGCTGGGGTTGTCAAAGCGCACGAGGATTGCCGCTGGAGCATCCCCGGGGCGGCGATCCACGGCCGGCCACTCAAACCCGGTAACCGTCCCCTGCGCGCCGTTCACCAGGCCGTCCATGGTCAGCACGTTGCGGCGCAGCATGACGCGCGCGCCAATGGCAACACGGACGTCGGCCTGCAGGCCGCCGCACTGGTCCGCCGACTTGGGCAGCCACTCGGCGGGCACGTTGGCGTTCACCCCGCCACGGTGGAGAAGCTCCGAGTGGCTGGCGCTTACGGAGATGACCTCCACGCCGGCATTGCGCAGCTGCGTCAGCCTGGCGCAGTTGTACTCCTCCACCTGCTTGGTGGTGGGGAACAGCCGGGGCGCGTCTGCAAAGTCGTTGTCAGGCACGGTGCCGCCGCACGAGGCCAGCAGCCGGCTGCGCAGGGTGTCGCGGACGCGTTGGAAGTCAGGGCTGTCGCGCGGTATGCCGGTGCGCAGGCTGTTGAGGAGGCTGGACCAATCACTGTCACCCCGCTGCCGCTGGTTGTCCGTCAGCTCCAGCATCACAAAGTTGTTGCGCCACAGCTCGGCCCCAACTCTCTGGTTCTGGTTCCATGCCAAGTACTCGCGTCCGGCCCGCACGTCCACGTCCTCCACGTCCTGCTCCTCCAACGGCAGCGGCTGCTGCTCCGCCACCGGTTCCTGCTGCTGCACCTCCCGCCCACGTGCCTGCTGCTGCAGCTGCTGCCCCTCCTGGGCCGGTTGCCCCGCCTGCTGCCCACGGCGCCGCCCCTGCTGCGCTGTGGGAGCAGGTCCGGGGGGTGGCGGCGGTGGTGGTGGCTGGGGCGGCGGCGGCTGGGGCGGCGGAGGGGCTGTGGCTAGCACAAACTGCGGCGCGGCCAGGGGCTGATCCACCTGCTGCGCGGCAGGCTGCGGCCGTGGTACCGGAGGGGGCGGTCGGGGCGGCACCCAGCCCCCGCGGCGGCCGGGGAGTCTGACTGGCTTGGGAGTCCTGCGCTGGAAGACGAAGGCGCCCTTGACGGGCGCCAACTGGGGGCGGTAGGGTACGGGGATACGGCAAACGGTCACAAAGTCATGGCAGATCTTGTCAGTGGCAGTGCTCGGTAGCTTCATGCTGCAGCACACATGAGGTCCCGGCGCCTGCACCTGTTGCCCCCTCCCGCGCCGCTTCCGCCATGACAACTCCACAATTCCCGCAGCTTTCAATGTACCTCCCACGCCCAGGCCCCTAGGCACAGGGCAGATACTCGAACAAACGCCGAATGTGCTGTGTCTGACCCACCTGGTAGAAGTCCCCGCATGCAATGACCCAGAGGCCGCCGAACGGGCGGTCATCGCCGGTGATCTCGCGGAGGCGCGCGTTGACAAAGGAGAGCGTCACGGCTGAGGTCATGCTGATCTCGTCAATGACGATGACGCGCTTGCCCGCCCACATGGCGCGGAGCTCCTGAAGCTTGGCGCCTTGAAGGGCCTCGTACCGGACGACGGCAACGTCAGTGCCGTGTGCGTCCTCCACTGGCAGGGCCAGCGCCGAGTGCAGGGTAACGCCGCCTATGTTGAAGGCCGCCACGCCGGTGGGCGCCGTGAGGACGACGGGGGAGCTTGTGTTATTGGGGTAGGCGCGGTGGAGGAACTCGCTGAGCACGCTGACCACGTAGGACTTGCCCGCGCCAGCGCCGCCCGTGAGGAAGAGGCAGAGCTGCGGGAGCTCAGGAAACGGCCCTGGCTCAAGCTGCTGACCGCGTGCTGCCGCCTGCTGACGTGCTGCCAGCTCTGCTTCCCTCTGCTGCAGGGCAGCATTGTAGTCCAGCACCCGCTGCCGCAGAATCTCCAGGGCCGCCCGCTGCCGCACGTTCATGCCGTCCCGCATGGCACGGTACTCCGCGTCTGTGAGGCGTGGCGCACCCAACCCGCCCAGCTGCGCGCGCAGCTCCACCTGCTGCCGCCCCACAGGGGCGCCGGGGCCCATCTCCTCCAGCTCAGCGTCCGCAGGACCGCCCACCTCCACCCGCTGACCGCCCTCGGCGTCCCAGTCGTCGCCCTGCTCTGCACGCGCCACGGCAGCAGGATCCACCTGAAGCGCGGGGTCCATGGCCTGCTGCCGGACGTTTTGCCGCTCCGGCAGCCCCGCCTCGGGGTCCTCGCCCATCCGCGCTCGCACGGCCTCCAGCTCCTCGCCGCCCAGCTCCTGCAGCTGCCGCACCGCGGCCTCAACACGGTCTGCAAACCGCACGTTGTTAATCCGCGCCGCCAGGCCCTCGCCGGCAGCCAGGAAGGCCTCCTGCGCCGAGTCGTGGCCGCGCACCAGGTCGGTTTCGAACCGCCAGGGCTGGTGGAGCAGCAGCAGCTGAAAGTAGTAGTCATTCCCATTGGCCTCTGGGGTGAGGTAGGGGTAGTAGCGCAGCACGGCCGCCTTGGCACGCCGCCGCATGCGGAGGCGGCCGCCAAAATCCCGGAGGCACATATCGTCTGCTGTGTCTGCTGCTTCTCCCTCTGCTGCTGCCGCCGCTGCCGCTGCCGCTGCTGCACCGCCAGGCCCATCGCCGCCCCCGCCCCGCCGCCTTTCCGGCCCCTCCCCGGGCCCACCCTGCTCGCCCTGCCCCTGCTCCTGCTCCTCCTCCTCCTCTTCCTCCAACGCCACCTCTGGTACGTCGTCGCCGTCATCCTCCCCGTCCCCAGCCACCGCCCCGCCGCCGCCATCCACTGCCCCTCGCCGGTTCCTGCGGCTGCTGGTGACACTCCACTCCGTGGCGAACGTGCACAGCGACATGCCCTCCACGGCAGGGGGACGGGCGGCATAGTAGTCGTAGATGTTCTTCGCCAGCGCCACCTCGTCCTGGTCCCGGTCGCCGTGGTAGGCGTCCAGGTCCACGATGCCGATGCGCCTCTCCCTGGGGGCGGCGTTGAGGCTGACGAAGGCACGGGTGGAGCCCCGGAGCGGCAAACCGCCTATGATGTAATAGCACTCCTGCATGCTGTAGTGCCGCATGCGGAGCACGGACATGCCAATGCCCCGCAGCATCCGGGCTGGGCTGCCGCCGGCTGCCATCTGCGAAAGCGTCTCCCGGATCACCAGCTGCAGCTGCGCCGTCTCCGCCTTTGTCATGTACGCCGTCACGTAGTAGGCAGCGCCCCAGACGTTGCAGATGAGTTGTAGGTCGGTGTTGGCGCCCCACCTGAGGCAAGCAGCAGCGGCAGCAGCAGCAACACCATGGTTAGCACCACGATCAGTGGCAGCAACAGTGCCATTATAAGCAGCAGCTGTAAGGAAGCACCAGCGATGGATGTGGGTGAGGTGGAAGCGGCCAGCCTAAGCGCCCCGCTGGCTTTTGGACTGCACAGTCAGTACATAACAGTGAGCTGCTGGGTCGTGGCGTCCCGTTCCGTTCGGCCCCGACCGTCCAAACCCTGCACATGAGCGCATGCTTGCGGCCTTGCACGTACACACTTGGCAAAGCGTGGCATGTAGCGTGAACCCCTCTCCCGCGGCCCCCCCGTCCACCTTCAGCCTCACCTCTCCAAGATGGCGGGGTTGTGGGGCACGGTCCACGAGTCCTGCGCGCCCCGGGCCGTGAGGTAGAAGTCGCAGCGCCGCAGGCCCACGTCCCCGTTGCGGCGCAGCCGCGTATGTTCGCACGGCGCCTTTGGGTACGTGTACCTGCATGGGACCCCGCAGTTGGGGCCGCAGCGATGCTGCTGCACTGTTCGCGACAGGCGCTGCTGGGGCCCAGGGGCGTCGGGGATGCGCGTCCTGACGTATCGGTCCAGGAAGGCGGGTGCAGCCTGCAGGCCCTCAGGTGTGTCGAGGTCCGGCGCGCCCCTGATCCACAGCAGCATGTGGATGTGCGGTGAGCCGCGCATCTACGGGGGAGTGGCGGATGCAGGTTGTCATGGGAGGGTGAGGGTAGGTCGTTGTGGAGCGTCGCGCAACTTTAGGCGCTGAGGGGTTGCTGGCAGCAGGGCGCACAAGCGGCTCCCGAGAGTCCGTCCCCCTTAAACCCCCGCCCCACGCCAGCTGTCCCCCCAACCCAACCCAAACCCAAAGTGGGCGGTCAGTACGCAAGCAACTGATATCCCTGCCACGAGTCCCACCTGGAACTCTGTGCGCCAGAAGTAGTCGTCCACTGGGCCCAGCGGCTCCTCGGGGCCGCACATGTAGGCCAGCAGCAGCTTGAAGCGCCGGCTAAAGTGCTGCGCGGCCCGCGCCTCATTGCCCCCCAGCAGCCCCTCGCGGTCCTTCCTGGTCAGGTTGGACATCAGGTGCTCCAGGCGCTCCTCCTCCGACATGGCCTGGTAGCGCTCCGAGCCCACGGCGCTCTCCACGCGGCGGCGCTGCTCCCGGCGCGACAGCAGCTGCAGCATGAGGTCGTCCCACCCAATGTCGTTGGCGGACAGGGTGAGGAACCACGTGGGCGGTCCAAGCTGGCGGATCATGGCCGACAGGTCCTTGCCGGCCTGCGACCAATAGGCAGCGGTGCCGCGTATGGCCCGCAGGAAGGCCCACGACGCCTCCGAGATGTTGGCTGCCACCACCCCGCCCTCGTCCTCCGCTGCGTCGTCGTCATCACCCTGGTCCGCAGCAGCATCCCCAGCAGCAGCCGCAGCGCCGCCCCCGGCACCCCGACGTGCACCCGCCGGTGCTGCACCGCCCGCACCCCCCGCCTCCGGCCCATCCTCCATGGCGGCATGGACAGCGTCCACGTCGGGGGCGGCTTGCTGCAGCTGCCGGCGACGGCGGCGCTCACGCTCATCAGCACGCCGCACCTGGCCGACCGTGGGCAGCACACCACGGCGCTGTCGCAGCGCTACACCCACGGCGTTCTGCAGCTGGTAGTACATGGCCGTGCTGCAGGCCCAGCCCAGGTAGGCGGGGTCGCGGAACCGCGGGTCGCTGCTTTGCACCCGCGCGCGGAAGTACATGAGCGGCGACACCCGCGGGTTACGCGGTACCATCAGGTGGTTGCGGCCGTAGGGATACTGCGGCAGGAACGCCTGCGCTTCCATCGCCGGGGAGGTGTGGATGCTGCAGGGGGCCCCGGTGTTGGCTGGTAGCCGGTACGAGAAGTGGCTGCGCCGCAACGTGGCCCTAGCGTGCGCATCAGGTGCAAGCACCGGGTCTGCGTCCATCAGCACCGTGTGCGCAAGCCGCAGCGGTGACCGGGGTTCACCCTCAGCATCAGCTCCAGCTGCCTGCTCCCGCTCCCCACCGCCACCGCCAGGGCCTCCCGCACCCCCACCACCGGCATGGAACCGGCGGCGGGGTCTGCCGCGGTCCTCGAAATCGCTGTCATCGTTGCTGCTTTGGTCAGCTCCGCGGCCGCCGCCCCATCCGGCCCACGGACGGCCGCCGCCGCTTGATGGTGACTGCCTCCTCTGTGTGCGAGTGGCATTGGTGTCGCCGCCTGAGGCCGGGCTTGCAGCGAGTATCTGGACAGGCGGCGGCGGTGGTGGCGGCGGCAGCAGTGGTGAGGCCGCTGCAGGCGAGGCCGCTGCTGCTGCTTGGGGCAGCTCCTCCACGTCGGCCGCTGGGCCTGTGTTGCACAGGCACACGGCGGGCGGGGGGAGGGGAGAGGAAAGAGGTGGGGACAGTGCAATGAGGTAACCAAATACGCATCATCCAGGGTATTGCCGTCAGAATGCAACCTGGAGCAGACCAATACGCCCCCGTGTAAGGACTTGCATGCGACCCTCAGTACCAATGATCACCCCTTCTGCCTTTGCAATTGCTAGTCTGGGCCGTTGGCCATTATACCGCAGCCACATGCCTCACCTGGAGATCGGTTGCGTGAGCGGCCGCGGCCCCTGCGCCCACGCGGCCGGCCCGGCCCACGCCTCCCGCTGTCCCGTCCCCTGCCCCTGCTCCTGCCCCGTGCCCTGCCTCTGCCACCCTCCCCTAGCCCGGCCGTGGCGGCAGGCGCGCCCACGGCAGCAATGGCCGCTGCAGCAGCGCCCTCGCGTGCACCCTCGCCGTCGCCAACGCCAGGCTGGCCGTTGACCCCTGCCGCCGCTGCTGCAACGTCAGCGGCGCCTTGGGAGCCTGCGTCGGCAGCTGCAGCAGCAGCGGCAGCCTCGGCGACTGCACGGCGGCGGGCGGCCAGGGTGCGGGCTCGACGCTCACGGCTGAGCGCCCGGATAGCCTCACGCTGTTGCTCCGCCGCCTGCAGCCGGGCATCTGCGGCGGCCGACGGTGCCATATTTGGTGGGCGCTGCTGCTGCTGCTGTTGCAGGTTGCGCGGCGCCTCCTGTCGCACCGGTTCAGGCTGGTCCGCATAGTCCTCTGCGTTGCCATAGGCGCCGTGGTAGGGCGCCCAGCCAGCAGGAGCAGCTGGGGCGGCGGCTGGGGCGGCCGCGGCGGGGCCAGGGGCGCGCTCGTTGGCGGGGGCAGGCGCGGGGGCACGAGCAGGGGCGGGGCCGTCGGCGGGGGCATCGGCGGCCGCAGGGGAGCCTGGCCCATCCTGCTCTTGCTGACGCCCGCCGCCCACACCCCTGTCAGCCGCCGCCATAACCACCGCCGCACCGTACGGCGGCAGCGGCACGCCAGCACGGCGCGCCTCCTCAATGTCGTCCTCGCTCTCGTTCGGCTCCCGGCCCAGCTGCAGAACCTCTGGCGAGATCCTCACGTCGCGGAAGTGGACGTTGGTGCGCTGCATGCAGCGCAGCGCGCGCGCCATGTGAGGTGGGTGGAGCGTGAGGTCCCAGGGTGCCTGGTGGAGGGGCTGCTCAGCTGCGGCTGCTGCACCGCCGTCGCCGCCATTAGCGTCACCGCCAGCTGCTGCCCCAGCAGCACCAACACCCTCCTCCCCCTGAGCCTCGCCAGCGGCCCCCTGGCGGCCACCGCCGGCCCCGCCACCGCCGCCGCCAGCTGCGACTGCACCCTCCCCGCCCTCGTCCACTGCGTGGCGCACCCGGCGGTCCAGCGGAGGGCGGTCGGTATACACCACGACCACGCCCGCGGCGTCCGGCGGCCTAGGCAGCTGCTGCACCAGCTCTGCCGCTTGGTTGGGGAAGCAGATGGCCAGTCCCCGGGCGCCCGTCTGCACGTAGGACCGGGGCAGCTCCACCAGCCGCTGGTAGGCGTGCGTCAGCTGGATGCATCGCATGCTCATGAAGCTGAGCCGTGCGAGCGCGCGGGGCAGCGGGTCCAGCGCGAGGTGGTTGGCCACGCACAGCGGCGGCATGTCGGGTGCGCGCCGCTGTAGGTAGCGTTGGCACATGGAGCACAGCGCCACTCTGGGGAGGGGGTCGGGCGGTTCCCGCTCGTACACGTGGCGGTACAGCCAGCCAACCACAGACTGCAAGGGAGGGGAGGGCAGGAGGGGAGGGGGGGCGCGAAAGCAGTTACGTGATGACGTTGCTGATCAATGGTGCTGCGTTTGGATTCGAAGGGATCGGCAGGGCCCTTGCCAAACAGTGACGGCGATGGATGATGGGGTGGTGGCGTACGGTCAAGAGCAGCGAGCATACGGTATGCCGCAGGGGAGAAGGCGCAAACTCCGGTGCGCAGCACAGCGCATGATGCCTGTGCTAATGCACGCTGCATGCGAACCCACCCTGCTCGAGGTTTCGGTGAGGTTGTTGCGATAGTTGAGGCGGAGGCAGCTCTCGCAGAAGTAGTCGTTGCGCTCGCAGAAGCTCGACCACAGCGTGTCCAGGGAATCTCCGCTGACGCGCACAAAGGTCCTCCGCCGTCGCTGCTGCTCTGCGTTCCGCTCCCGCTCCGCTGCAGCCTCTGCCTCTCCCCTGCCCGCCCGACGCTGGGCTAGCCGCGCTGCGTTTGCTTGCAGCCGCGCCTGCCGCTCCTGCTCATCCTGCCCCGCCAGGTGCCGGCGCCGCTGCTCTGCGTTCCGCTCCCGCTCCGCTGCAGCCTCTGCCTCCCCCCTGCCCGCCCGACGCTGGGCGTGCCGCGCTGCATCCGCCTCCAGCCGCGCCTGGCGTACCTGCTCATCCTGCCCTGCCAGGCGGCGGCGCTGCGCCTCGACTTGCTGCGCCCGCTCCACAGCTGCCTCCGCCTCCCCCCTGCCCGCTCGACGCTGGGCTTCCCGCCCTGCGTTTGCTCTTAGCCGGGCTCGCCGAGCTGCTGCAGTCTCCCCCTCGCGTCGAGCTCGTGCACCGGCAGCGCGCAGCACACGTCGCGCCGCTGATCGCTGCGATGAGTCAGGACTGCTCACAGGCTGCGCAGCCTGACCTCGGGCTCGGCGCTGCATGCGGCCAACCGCCAATTGAGCAGCCAGGCGCTCTCGGCGCCTGATATCGGCCGCCGTGCGTGGCCCTACAGCGCTGACGGACTGGCTGCCGGGAGAGGAGAGCCGAGACGCCGTGGCGGGGGTGGATGGAGTGCGGGCACGATAGCCGGATGGTATGAGCGCGGGCGGCGTGGCTTCCCGCTGTGGAGGCTGCACCGCCTGGAAGACTGGCTGGTGGGGTTGCTGCTGGAGGGGAGGCATGGGGGATTGGTGGCCGTGTAGCAGCTCTGCATTGTACGCCTGCCGCACCTGCGACCATGCAGCCACCTGCTG
>QAXN01002718.1:0-10760 GCA_004335795.1 Chlamydomonas sp. 3222 | reverse complement strand
AGGGCCCAAAATTGTAAGCGCTTAGGATTTTGTACTGAAGAAGACCGGAACACTGCCCCCTCCGCAAACTTTCCATGCAGCCCACGACGGCACGTCATAAAGGCTGACTGACGACATCATGGCGTTCATGGAAACCCTCGCGCCCTCTTGGATCAAGCACTTACTACCGGTGGATGCAGCTGGGTCCGCCAGCGTCCACGGGCTGCCGTACGGTAGTTTTGGCGCGCGACGCCAGTGGCTGATCACCAACACTTCGACCACAACGCAACCCCGTCACTTTTACCACATGTGCCTTCATGGTCAGAACGTTGGGTGAAAGTCTGACGACTGAGTAAAGCGGGTTTTGAGGAGAGAGCGGGTCTGTCGGGTAGCCGCCTGCCCCAGCAAGGTAAGACTCCCGCGTTTCAGCAATTCAAAGATGATGAATGACGGCCGAAGGTGTCATGCCACCACGTTATCGCACCCATTGTGGGCGTTGTGGGCGTTGTGGGCGTTGACGCTGCGACAGCCGCGTACTATTCTTCAAATTGATTGTCGATTCTCGCAAATTGGAGTTCAATCCTAGTTGGTTCAAAGGGAGCCCATCACCTTGTAACGCTCCCCTGCCCAGTTCCGCCATTGGCCCGTGCTGGCTTCTGAGTGCCTGCATTTGCCCCCTTCCCATCCCATCTCCATGATCCCTCATCTAGGACAGGTTCCGTGCCAGCGCTTCTGAGGCGTATTATGGAGGGCCACTGCCCCAGCGACCGGGCCCCTCGGCACCTGCCCACCGTCCTCCAGCTGCACGTCCTGTCCTTCCTGCCCCCTAATGATCGCGCCCTCAGCGGCCGCCTGGTGTCCCCAAACGCAGCGAACGCCCTCAGCGAACGCCAGCACTGCACCGCCACCCTGTCCCAGCCGCTTCCTCCCCACGCCTTGCCCTGGGCTGTGGAGACGGGGGAGCAGCACGTGCGGCAGCTGACTTCCCGCCGGAAGCTGCAGCTGTTGTGCACCGCTGCTGCCAGCGGCAGCGAGGTCAACTTGAAAGTGGCGTGGGCGCTGCTGCAGCCCAGCGTGTTCCCGGAGCTGCTGCAGAGCCCCACCAGCTGGAGCGAGAACAACAGCTTTCCAGATGTGGGTGTGGCGGCGGTCACGGCCGGTCAGCCGCAGGTGCTGGGCTGGCTGCTGCGCCACTGCCCTGCCCTGCTGCGTCCCGATCGCACGCTTGCGGCAGCTGCGAAGCATTGCAGCCTGGCGGGGCTGCAGGCTACGTGGTCGGTACTGCAGCGCGTTGATGGCAACGGCTGCCATCTCCCTCGCGTGGAGCTAGACCAAACGGTGCTGAACGCTGCAGCAGAGTCGGCGGATACGCCTGAAGCAGTAGCAAAGATGGAGTGGCTGCTGGCGGCGGGCGCGGGGAAATGCTGCCTGAAGGAGAGCACCGCGAGGGCAGCTGCCTGCTCTGGGGACATGAGCCGCCTGCGGTGGCTTTGGGACAAGGGCTGCCCCTTCAGCAACGGGACGCACAGCCTCGACATGGGCAGTTGGGTCCAGGACGCCTTTCCGGTGGTTCTGGAGCGCGCAGAACTGGGCCTGATGCAGTGGCTGGTGGACGAGGCGGGGTGTGGGTTGACGCAGGAGGGTGGGCGGGGTGACCGGAGCTGGCTGCCCTAGCTCGAAGCCTCAGCCAAGAGCTCCGACGGTGCGGCCAAGCTGGTGTGGCTGCAGGAGCGGGGCGCGCCGTCGCTGGTGGCACTGCGCGACAGGGACGATGGCAGGACGCTGCGGAGCCTGGTGTCAATAGCTGTGATGGCAGGCCAGGTGGAGGTGGTGCGCTACCTGCTGTGTATTAACAATCCCGGAGCTGCGCAGCTGGGGAGCTGGGCCGCAGGGGAGGCGGCAGCTGCAGGGTCGAGTGGCACGTGTATGGCCGAGTGCCTCCGCCAGGCTGGGTTCCAGCTGCAAGCCAGTGCCTACACCGTCTGCGCCAGACGCGGCGACGTGGCCATGTTCCGGTGGCTCGCGCTCGAGGCAGGGGTCTCAGCCGCAGGGCTGGGTCTGCATGAGGTGATAGGGGCCTGGCCCGAGAGGACGGCAGCTGACGGCCGGGACCTGCTGGAGGCGGTGCAGCTGCTGGTGGTACACGCGGGGTGCGGAGGCGGGGGACTGTCCTCGGCGCTTGCGTATGCGGCAGCAGGGGCGCAACTCCGTCTGCTGCAGTACCTGTTGGAGCAGCAACCGGAAGCACGCCCGAACAGGGAGACGGTGGTTGCTGCGGCCATGGAAGGCTGCGAGGCGCTGCTGGACTGGCTGGGCGAGCAGCACCCGGGCTGCGTTGCGGGCGGTGCGTACACGTGTCCTTACCACGTGGCAGCGAAGCACGGGGACAGGTGCACGCTGGCTGCGCTGCGGCGGCTGGGCGTGCCGTGGCGCTCCGAGTGGGACGTGGTGAGGGCGATCGTGGCTTGCTGCCCCATGCCGGCGGTCCGCTGGATGGCGGAGCATGGCCTGCCCGTGGGCCCGAGGTTCGCCATTGAGAGCATTGTGGCAAACAGCGCGGATCGGTGCGATGCGGAGACAGCGAAGTGGATGCGGGGCCTGCCTGCCATGGCAGAGGAGTGACTCCTGGTACCATGGCAAGCGGTGTGGCCAGCGAGGTTTTGGTCAGGTGGTGGTGTTGCGTACCGGTATTGGAAAGGGGCAATGCCTGCAGGCCCTGTATCGCAGAGGGTGCTGCGGGACTCACGTTTTCTTGATTGGGGGGGCTTCCGACCGATTAGGGTGCCTGCAGTGGTGGAGGACTGACGAGGCGCGGGGGGTCGGGGCGTTGCAGTCGTACACTGGCGTCACAGAAGTCCCGTGGATGCTGCCTCTGCCTATTGGTCGCTGGCCATGGGATGGAAGCAGTGTTCTGGCAGTATGTACCGCGGAATCAGCGTCGCATGGACTCTGGGGCGTTAATTTTTGGATGTGAGTGCTGGGATGTCCTTCTGTATGGTTCAGGAGCAGTTGGAGCACACCTTGAGGCCTCGAGCCTGTAACTAGCTAGAGCTTGCATGCCTTGTTACATTCCACTGTGTCGCCGGAACTGGATCCCTGCAGCCTGCACACCTTGTAGCCAGAACAGCACTCTGGAAGTGTAGGGTGTTGTAGCACTGCGCCGACCCACCGAACAGTACCGTTGTGGTGGAGGGTAAGGCAGCCGACTCATGCAGTCATGCTCCATCTGTATTCCCTTCGGGCAACCTGTCTTCGTAGGTGCTGCAGCGCAGCTGGTCGCATGGAATGCACTACTGGCATTGCGCGCGCATCCTGTTGCACCACACCGCACCCTATCGCGGCTACTGGATAGTCAGCCGCCGCTCCGCCACCAGCGTGAACGGACGTGAGCAGCTGCAACCACCAAATGTACACTAATGGTACTACACACAAGTACACATACGGTACAGCGGTGACACAGTAGTTATTCCCGTTACTGCATCCTACATACCCAACACGCTTACACACACGCGGCAGCTAATACACATCCTGTCGAGACCCCGGCCCCTCCACCACCAGCGTGAAGACCTTGCTTGGACAAGCGCAGCCACACTCACGGCACCTATCACACGCGCGCGCACACCCTACTGTGTTGTTGGCCCCAATGCCCTGCCGGACCGCTGAGGCGCTGACGCAACATAACACACGCCACACCCTATTGCCCCCCTGCTGGCCGCTCCGCCACGAGCGTGAACACCTTGGGCAGCCCCGCGTCGTCGGGTCGTGCCCCAGGCTCCTCGTCCAGCAGCACCACACGCAGCCCGCTAACACACACCGCGGTCACCACCTCGCCCAGACCCCACCGCCGCAGCAGCACCGGCGCGCCGCCGCCGCCGCCGCCGTACCCTGCTGACCCGCTGGGGTCGTCGTCGGGGGCTAATCCTGCTGCAACTGATGCTGCCGCCGCTGCGTTCTCGTACTTGGTGTATGCCACATCCGAGGCGGCGAGCTGCGTGCTGAAGTAGTCTCCGGTGACCTGGATCAGGCAACGGGCAGCGGGTTGCGTGAGTGCAAGTGCTGAAGGTGGTCGGGTGGTTAGCGCGCGTGTGGGTGACCAGCTTGCAGACAGGCGACGCGGCATGCTCGACACCGGGCCTGCCGGGCGTCCTGGCCCACCTTGTGCTTCTCGCAAAAGACTAGACCGACATCGTGCTTCTACCTAAAACCGCACTGTCCCAAATACATAATAATGCAACAGTAGGATGCATCATCTAGTTGTGTGCCCGGCCCACCTTGTGCTTCTTGCCCTTGGTTGTGATGAGCTTGGTGGACACGGGGTGGAACTCGCGCAGGATGAAGCGGCCGCCGGGGCGCAGCAGCGGCAGCACTACGCCTGCAGCAGGTTGGATACGAAGGCCTAAGCACCATGAACCTTTTATTTGCTATATGTGACAAGGTCAGTCCATACATGTTGCCAAGCGGCAGCACCACGCCTGCAGCCGGTCATAAGCACGAACGGCATGGGAGCAGGTCAAGGCACACAGGTGTACGGTGGTGAGGCTGCAGCGGCATGGCTACCGGTATGCCACGTGCCGCGTGCCGAGCAAACATGCCGCTGCGGCGTTGGAAGAGCACACCAGCGCTGCTGCTCCTCACCAAAAGGCATGGAAAGCAGTATGCAGCTGCAGCGGCGGCGTGCGGTGCCACAGACAAAGACATGTACCAACCAGCGCAGTGCATCATAGCAGTACTTTATCAATTATAACGCACCCCCGAACAGCTCTCGCAGGTCCACGAAGTAGTGCAGCACACCCATCTCCAACAGCACCACGTCAAACGCCGCACGCCCCGCCAGGGGGCAGGAGGGGCTCAGGGCGGGCCCAGGTCTGCAGGGAGACCGGGGCAAGGGTCAAGAAGAGTGTAACCGCAAAGCGGCAAAGGAAAATCGGAAACAGTCGGCCTGCGGAAAGCGAGGTTTGGGGAGGGGAGGAGGGGAGGAGGCCAGGTCCAGCGGAAGCGGTAATATCACACCTGCACGGAGTGTGGGTTCAGTGGACAGTGGCAATGCCAGATGCTTGCTTCGCCAGCAGGCAGGAGGGGCCGAGGGCAGGCCAAGCCTGCCAGTAGCGACCTGCGCGGTGGGCGCTGTCATGTAGTTGCTAACGAGCAGAGGTGCCTGTACGGAGCCCAGATGAACGGGTGATTGTTGCTATTGCGCTTCCATCGCACAGCCTCAACCGAGGCAACGGAAGGCAATAGAAGGATGGGCGAGCACCGTAGTCCATATGGGAAGCTGCTCACCCGGTCCCGCCGTTTTGCTGCTGCTGCCGCCGCCGCCGCTCCTCCTCCGTTTCCTTCAGGCTCAGCACATCGCACACCACGTACTCGAACGAGCAGCCGCCAATGGATACGGGGGCGGCAGCGGCAGCGGCATCTCCCCCCGCGGCCGTCCCAGCATGCACAGCAGGGCCGGGCCCGCCACCGTCCCCACCGGCGCCGTCTTTCCCTACCCACGCTGCCGCCGCTGAACTGGCAGCCGTCCCCCCCGCCACCGCCGCCGCCGCCGCCGCCGCTGACCCCGCCGCCGTTGCCGTCGGCCCGGTCTCCGTCGGGGCCCCTGCCGCCGCCATGGCCTCCGCCGCCGCCGCCGCCAGCTGCCGTGCGTAGGCCGCGTTGCCCGCCGAGGCGTCCACCACCACCGCCCTCGCCGCCCCCAGCGCCGCCAGCGCCACCGCCTTGTGGCCGTGTGAGCCCAACAGGTTGGCCACGTGCAGGCCGGACAGGGGCGGGGAACCTGAAACGAGTTGGTGGGTGGGCACGGGTTCAGGCTGGCGGGCCGTAGGTATGCAAGAAGTGCACGTGGTGGCTACGCCGCCTTGTGGTTGTCCATGGGAGCCCATTAGGTTGGCCACGTGCAGCCCGGACAGAGGAGGCGAGCCTGAAAACGAAGGGATGGGCAGTGCAGATTCCAGCGGGCTGCAATCAAGGAGAGCATAAGCAGCCTGGACAGGGGCAGGGAAGCCACGAGGCCGGGGTGGGAGGAGGCAATTGGTACTGGTAGACGCTGCGTACGATTTCCGTGACGCACAATTGACACAGCCGCGCAAGATCCCAGGCCTGCCATGTTACGCACGACCTGCAGCCCACACAGGAGCCCGCCGTGTGCGCACCCACCCGGCAGCTGCATGCAGGGCAGCAGGGGGCCCACGTGGTAAACGATTACATTACAAGTTTCACTGACTGAAGACATGCCTATAAGCAGGAGGCACGCACCCGGTAGCTGAAGGTAGGGCAGCAGGGGTCCCAAGGCGCGAGCCGGGTCGCGGAGTAGCCGCCCCGCAGCCTCCGCCGGCGGCCCCCAGCGGGCCACCCACGCGTCGTACGCCTGGTCGCGGCCCCACGCCGCGCAGTTGTGCGCTACCAGGACCTGCAAAGGAATGGGGGTAACCGGACAGGGGGGGAGAGAGGGCTAATAATAGAACAGTGCAGGGAGCGAGTTAAGGGTCGTTGACGGGTTGCGTCGTACGCCTGGTCGCGGCCCTGCGCCGCGCAGTTGTGGGCCGCCAGGGCGTGAGGACGGGAGGGGAGAGAGGATTAAGGATGCTTGCCAATGGGTACCGGTACGATGGCCAGTCGGAAGTGTGTGTGCAAGGGCGTACGGGCGGTGTGCCATTGGTGGCCCGGGTGAAAACGGCGACGGTGCACTACGATAGTTCAGGAAACGAGGTGTGCGCGAGACGCAACCTGGTGGGAGCGGCGCGTGTACTGCAAACGGCGCTTCTTTGGCTTGTACATGCACCGTAATGCATATGCCCCCGCACCACCCTGGCCTCTCCCTTGGCTAGCCGGTATCCAGCCCATCCTCAACCCTGCACCCTACCCGCTGCAGGTCCCTCAGCGCTGCGGCGGCGGCGCCCGCCAACGGCCCGTCGCCCGCCCTTTCCGCCTCCACCGCCACGCCGTACAGTGACTGCGCCCACACCTGGATGCGGTACAATGTGCGACGCGCGGGGTTTGCAGATGGAGGTGCCACGGTCAGCTTGGGAAGCGCTTTGTACCGGCAATGTGCAATGTGCCACGGGCCCTCCTCTGAGCGTCAAGCAGTATGACCCATTAACCCTGCTACACACAAAGTCGTGACGTGGTAGTGCGGAACTTGGAGTATGACCAATATGCCAATTCTGTACTCCCTTCCAAGAGCAGGCTTCTGCTGCTTTGCAACTCTTCCGCACCTGAGGCCCCCCTGGGCGTGGGTTCAGACCCAAGCTCCCCGCGTAAGGGCCAGAGGCGTGTTCTAGGCCCTCGTACTCCAGTGGTTGCGGTTCCCCGCCGTGCGCAGACATACCAATAGGATGTTCTAGCTGGGGGGGGTGGGCGAGGGTGGGTGTCAGCAGCACCCGCCACGGCTGTGCCCGCAGCACCGTGTTGTAGGTGCACGACACGCGCACAGCCACCAACGCAGGTGGTGCCTCTTTCACTCCTGAACCGCCAGCTGCTCCAGCTCCAGGTGCTGCTGCTGCTGCTGCTGTTGTTGTGTGGGTGGTGCTGGTGCTTCTGGGTGACGGGAGCGCGGTGGTCATGACGAAGGCGGCACGGCCGCCGGGCACGTCGCAGAGAGAACCCACACGCCACCCCGAGCCTGGACGACCGAACATGGCGTGCACCGCCTGCAGGTGAACGGGCAGGGTGGGGTAACTTCAGGCAAGGCGACTGGGAGGACAAGGAGCTCGGCTATGTGGTGGGCGAGGGAAGGGTAGTAAGAATGAAATTGGCAGTAAATTGGTAGTAAGAATGAAATTGGCAGTAAGAATGAAATTGCTCAGTTGATTCGTTGCGGGGTGGCTGGCGTACGTCGCCTCTCGAACATGGTGTGCACGGCCTGCAGGTTATGCGGGGCCCAGGGTGGGGTAGCTTCAGTGGCACTATGAGTTGTCCTGAATGGGACGGATGGTGCATGGCGCGTGTGGGTGGAGACTGGAGGGTGGCTGCTCTAGGTGGCCTATGCGCCTTGGGGTGCGAAGCTGTGGCGAGATGCACACGCATGCTTGCCGGCATTGCGGCGCGGGCATGGCACAACGATGGTTCGCCATGCACAAGTGCGGAAGTGCACCAAGTGTGAAAAGCACCATGCCCACAAACGTTGCAGCCATGCCGAGGAGTAGCAAAGAGCCATAGGAGATGTGGCAGGAGCGCACCACGCATGCAATGTCCACAAACGACAGCCAAACCCTTACCATGACCCACCTGCATGTGGTCCCACTGCACCTCGACACACAGCTCCGCCACAGCCTGCACCTGCTCCCGCTGCTGTCCCTGCTGCCCCTCCCGCTCCACAAGATCGGGCTGCTGCTGCTGCTGCAGCGGCCGCGGCGGCATCAGCTGCGCCCCCTGCAGCCATGCGGCGGTGGGACCCACCGCACAGTACGCGTACCCCGCCTCATCCAGCGGCCGCACAACCCGCAGCAGAAGCCGCAGCAGGGCCGGCACACCACCCTCCACACTCCTGCTGCTGCTGCTGCTGCTCCCTCCTCCACTCCAACTGCTCAACGTCCGAGCCGCCCCAGGTGTCTGCAGCAGCTGTGCGCCGATTGAGGAGGAGTCGACGGTGTTCACAGAGCCACCCAGCTGCCCTGTGCGCGCCACGTGCCCCAGCCCGCCCGCTGCAACGCCTGCACTGCCGCCTGCGCTCCGCCATGCCAGCCGTGCCTCGCCAGACCCGCTGCCCTCCCCGCCGGTATACTGTTTGCGGCTATCCTTTTGCTTAGGCTCCTGCAACCCAGTAGGCTTCATCTGACGCGGCTGCTGCTGCCCCTGTGGTAGCGGCCGCTGCTGCCTTCCTTGGCCCCCTTGAGGCGCTGGAGGGGCTCTGCCGGTCCCTCGGCCCCCGCGTCCCGCTCTACCCACAGCGCCGACCGCCACATCCCGGGCACCCGGTGTCCCCACGGCTATGGTCCGGGCTCTGCCATGGCTGCTCAATGCCATGTGATGAGTTGAAGCTCCAGTTGATGCCGCCAGTGCTGTGCCTTGGCATGCTGTTTCTTGTGGCACGGCACCCACCAGCCCCACTGCGTTGGAGGGGGCGTGGGACCAAGGGTAGCCCCAGGCCGCGATGGGCTGGGTTGCACAGGAGACAGAGGGCCTGCAGCAGCTCAGCACCGTGTAATATTGGCGCAGGAGTGTGGGTCTCCAGCAGCGCAGTAGTGTGCTGTGCGCGCCTGGGGCGCAGCCGCCCAGTGTCATGGCAGAGCCTGGCATTGCTGCTGTCGCCTGGCGCAGCCATGCCGCAGTGTGGCAGCTACCGGCAGCTGCCCAGGCGGTCAACGGCCCGGTCAAAGCTGCAGAGAATACGGATGCGCGGCGGGCAGGATGAAATTGGTACTGGAAGTGGCACGTGCGGGAGGCCCATCGGCTGGTACTCAGCCCCGCGTGGCTGCCTGAGGGCACGTGGAGAGGGCACGTGGGGAGGGCGTGCTCAGGTGCCGGATTCGGTGTCGGACGCTGTGCCGTTTCCTCATGACGTACCGCAATTGTTTGACTGGCTGACATAACATGACATGTGGCGTACAGCAGCATGCTAGCAGGCCTCAAGGCCACATGGGCGATGCTACTTTGCACGGAGGGCCGTTGGAGACGACAAAGACAACACGAGCAGACCACAGGCGCTTGTCGCCCTACTTGGGCACCCGAGGCTCATGTCTGTCATGTATATCATCTGTTATGCAGTGTACTTACGTAGCCGCAAGCTCAATGAAGCGCCTCCTGGCGAGCGGCCCGCCGACGCAATTCCGCTAGTCATGTTACGCATCATCGCATTTCCCGTCTATCATTCTGCCACGCTTTATCTAAATATGCCCATTGTGACGTGTGGTACTTTCGCAGTGAATTGGGGAGCCCTTGTGCAGTCGGCCACAGTTGCCTCCCATTACCCGATTGGCACCAGGAGCACGCAGCCCTGAGAAGAGAACCTGCTAGAGCAATAGTACTCAAGGATCTCATGTGTGTAGAAGCCATGTTAGACGGCCAACCGGTTTTGTGCCTCCATTACAGCTCCTGCTCCGTACATACACGTGTCAAGTCATGGGACCGCCTCCAGTCCCCGCTGCGCCACGGTCGACTCACCAGCACGAGGACCGTCAGTTTGGAGGCTTTTCCGACCTGAACCGCTAGGACATAAGTCCGTGGTTTGTGGGTCCTTGGGTACTAGGAAGCCCTGGCCATTGATTGTGGCCCCGTTGTGCGCTCGGTCACGTGCGTGCCCTTGCTGAGCCAGGGGCCCGTTCCGTCGGGGCTACGTTTTCTAGCCCAGTACTCCGCTCGCACCCTCAGCCCCTAACCCTCGCCTGACGTGCAAACCAGATGTCAGGTAGGGCTTGGGGACTCTAATCAATAGCCTCGCACGGGTTGAGAACATATGGGCGGATGGGGACTGCGAGGCGCAGGGCTTTGGGGTACATAAGGAGGAGGACGAGGGGACGGTTTGCGCATCCGTCCCGCAGCAACAGGAGCACGCATCAGTGAGCACACCGTGTCACACCTGGGCACATGAGAGATGTGTGGTGTTGGCCCTGGTGCAGCCTCGGCTTGATGCTCGGTCGGCCTGAGCAAGTGGTCGGGTGCCTAGGGGCCCCTCGTGAGCAGGGGAGCTCCCCTGCTCGTGACTGCCACTTCCATGCGGTATATGTACCAGTCTAGCCGTGACGTTGTAGAGTGGAACCTGGTCTTGGCGGAGGGGTAGACATGTCGACCGTCGCAGTGCTGTGTGTAGACCGGGGGGCCAACGTGCATGCATGCAAGTACACCCA
>QAXN01002712.1:0-10779 GCA_004335795.1 Chlamydomonas sp. 3222 | reverse complement strand
GGAAGATGCCAGCCCTGATTAGAGGGCCTCAATTGCGTACCGTATCCCTACCTGGTATTTGGTCCACAATTTAGCCACTCCGTGCTGGGCAGGGCGTGTCAGTCGGCACGTGGCCGAACCCAGCGGCGGGAAAAGTCTGGCGAACCTGCGGAAACAATAAAACGAGCGTACAGAGAGTTCATGTTTGGTTGATCGTACTTGTGATAGCGATAGCTCCATGCACGCGACAACAGTGACGGCCACAGCCGCGGCGCATTTCGGAACGCTTTTTCGCTGCTCGGTTGTCTCCATGGGAATGCCATGCGGACAGCGGAAGATGTTTACAATGTAGAAAAAAGTGGGCAATGGTTGATGGACTGTTGGCATTGGAAGTAGGTCCCCCGTGAGGTTGGAGAACTTCACAGGCCCAGTGTGAACAGTCTGGGAAAGAGTAGGTGTGCACGAGGCGTTGTCAGCTTTCCATGTTCTGCGCGGTCGGCGTTGTATGTTGCGTAAACGGTACGTGCTTTCGCGTGTCGGAGCCAAGCTGTCGGCTGTACTGTTCACGGCTTGTGAGCTTAAGAAACACAGCCGTGTCTCCAAGCACTGTAAGTCGTAGAAAGCACTTATTTGAGCCGGTGCATTTGCTCTATGGCCCACCTGCGCGCCACTGGATCACTGGAAAGTGGAGAGCGTCCGTCCGACCAGCGTCCGCCTCCTGCGTCTGACCATGCGGGGTGGTCAGCGTTGCGCCTTCGCCGCGGCAGAGCAAGGCGCACGCACGCAGCAGACCGTCCCGAAATGCCCAGCCACAGCCGGCTGTGCGTGTTCCTAACCCTGCCTGTAGACCTTTGTGATTTGTACTGCCGCAGGCTGGCTGGGCCCAACTTGCAACTGGGCCCACGAGCTGGGCCTATGGGACCAGGGTCTCCCTTGCTTCGGGTAGACCTGGACAGACCAGATCGAGGCAGTACCGGTAACGGAAACGTCCCATCGCTGCATTTCAGGTTGCAAGCCAGGGGATCGAATGGAGCTTCTTCTTCTGGGAGCTTCCACATTGCCAGCACCTTGACGCCCAGTACGCGGGCTTGTGAAACGTTACATGAAGACGAACAACGCGGCAGTTTTGCTGCACAAGGCCTTGCTTGCTGCTACCTCTCCTTCAACAGGCATGAAGCACGGTGCTTTCGGCATCCGGCTGCCAAGCCCACAACGTGTAGCTCAGAAGGAACGGCGCAACACAACACACCCTGTCCTGCAGGCACCCCGCTTCCTTATTCAGCGAAGTATATCAGCGTTGCAGCGCGGGCGCCTGCGATCTCCACAGCTGATCTGCACCCCGACACCTGCTTGCCGCACCCTGTCAACCTGCTTGCATGTATTCTTGCTTGCTTGTTACTGCTTAAGGCTTTTTCGCCTACTCCCGCACCGCATCCACAACACCCTGTCCTGCAGGCACCCCGTACGTGCTTGGTGCTTCCCTGTGCCCGCTGCTTGACGTTGCTCGCACCAGCCTCGCACGCCATGCCAGCCCACGGCACGGCCAACGGCAGCAGCCGGCCGAACTGGGCCCAAGCATGCTGCGTAATGCAGTAACAATTTAGAAAAGTAAATTGCTTCAAATGCTTGCTGATGCTGCCATTACGCTGCTGCCCGTAATCCGCCGTGGCAGAGGCTCGAGGTCAAGCATAGGCTCCCACTGTCGGCCCCCTGACTTCAGCCACGTGCCATGCGCCTTTGATATACGCACACACCTAATCCGCCGCTAGCAACACTCAGTGCACAGCTTGCTATCCAGCACCTACACACAATACACAGCTACTGCGCTCACAAGACCGCATGACAACTGTTCCTGCATCATCACAGGCCACCTGCGGCGAGCCCAAGCAGTGGCTGCAGCTGCCGCCTCCGCCTCCCCCCCTGCTGCTAGCCCCCTGTCCCGCCACCGCCACTGCCGCCCTCGCTCCCACCGTCGCCACCATCACCACCACCGCTGCCCCCACTGCCCTCTCTCTCACCACCGCCGCCGCCACCAACATCGCCGCTGCCCCCACCAGCAGCCCCGCCGCCGCCAGCGTCGCCGCCAACTGGCGTTCCACCTCCGCCACCATCGCCACCGCCGCCACCGCCAACAGGAGCAGGAGGAGCAGCAGCAGGGGCAGCAGCAGCAGCTGCCCTCCAGGGTGTGCACTCCCCGCTGCAGCAGCTGGGTCCGCGTGTGCCCCCCGACATCAGCTTGAGGTACTCGGGGGTGCCGGGGGAGCCAACCACCTCGGTGCGTGCGGGAGGGGCGATGCTGCAGGGGGCAGGCTCGCCGGCAACCGGGGGCATGAATGCATGCTGTGGTGCCGTGTACTACCAAGGTAGGCATCATGTGATGCTGCATAATCGTACGTTAAAGTGGATACCGTACGGCGCAGGGTCGGGAAGCAGGATAGAGCGGCGAAGGGGGGCCAGTTGGGGTGTTGTTTGGAGGGACGTCGGTTCGGGGCGGAGCTAAGCGTGGGTGCTCGGGGGCGGGGTGTCTACCCCCCCCCCGGCAGGTGCTGGACGGCACTGCGCATGGGGAGCTGTCTACTTACCGTATACCAACACACATACACTGCTCAGGAAGGCACTTGCTTGCCACTCGCAATCTTTGCTGTGCAACTACCGCCTGATAACAAGACACTCCGGACATCAGGAGCAACTGTTGGCCCCGTCAGCGGCGCATAAGAATGCGAAAGCTCCACGCACGGCACCGCCCACCCAACTGGGGCAGCCAGCAGTGCTGTACGCATTGTCTTACGCAGTGTTGCACCTCCGCTTCCATACCCACCTGGGGCACCCCTCCCGTGGATTGGCGCTGGACGAGCCGTCCCACCACGTGAGGGAGTCGCCAACCCGCAGCACCAGCGCGCAGTCGTACGGCAGCGTGCTCGTGCTCATGGTTCCGGAGCCGCCCTCGTCCACGTCAGGTTCCCTGGCGTACTTGTACACCACCTGGGGTACGGCAGGAAGTGGGAAGTTCGGTGGTTCAGCTGACCGTACAGGTACCAGATGACTCCTCCCACCCTCCTTTCGTTATTTTTGGGTAGAGTTGTTGTGGCTGCGGTGGGTGGGGTGGGATGATGAATGTGAATGCAGTGTGCATCGATGTGCTGTGGCTGGGTGTTGAGGCAGAGTTGGGGTCCGCGCGCGGAGATGGCGGCGGCTGCGGGGTGTGTGGGGGCAGCAGCAGGAGCGGCCAGCGGCGTTGGTGGGGGCCAAGACAGTGGCGGCTGCGGTGGCGGTAAGGTTTTGCCGACGCAGCGTGTGGTGGACGTGTTCTTTGGCGCTGTCCGTCGCGACACGCGCAGCGACCAGCGGGACACGCACCCTCAGCACGGGGCCTCCCCGCAGGCTGAAGGACTCGTTCTGCGGCAGGCACTCGACAGACAGGATGGTGCTGTCCCACACCCCCAGCACGCCGTCGCCGCTGCAGTCGGTGGTATTGTAGTACACCTGCGAGCTGGGAGACGAAAGCCGGTAAGACAACGCAAAGACCCTGACCTGAAGCTGTGAGCCGTGCGCGCGGCTGGAGTCCGACGCATGCGAGGTTAGCACACAACCACGAGCGAGCTTCCCTGGTGCATGTCTACCTCAGCAGCGGAAGGCAAACTATGTGCAGTCGTCATTGAAGGGCAGGGTTGTACTAGTAACCGCTTACCGGTATCCGGTATGCGAAAGCGTACGTATCCCAGGTCAGGAGAGGGAATCCCCAGCCCGGGCTCCTGTCGCCGTGCACCCGCTCCCGTTTGCTGGCGCTCCAGCTCACCCAGCGCCCACCGAGACAGCATCGCAAGCCCTCAAGAACGCCCCCCGATCGCCGTAATGGACGTCGTTTGTGCCGCTCACCTGGCGCAGCATGCCGCCAACATGCCGCAGAACTCCTTTGATGAGGCCCCACCTGATTTGTTCATGTGTGCCGCTTACCTGGTGCAGTATGCCACCGGGGTCGACGCTCTCCTCGGCGCATACCACGCCCGCCGGACCCGCGCCGCCGCCGCCGCCGCCGCCGCCGCCACCTGGATTGTAAAACGTGATCCCCTGCCACGTGCCTGCCAGGATGCGCATAGCGGTGCCGCCATTGTTGCCGCTGCTGCTGGTACCTTCTGCCGGCGGCGGCGGCGGTGGTGGAGGCGGAAGGGGGCCTTCCTCTGCCCCTTGAAAGCCGCCCGAAGGCGATCGCGGAGGGGAGGGCGGAGGGGAGGGCTCCAAGGCAGCTACGGCCGATGGTGAGGGAGGCGAGGACGAGGGTGTGGGTGTGCTGCTGCTGTTGCCACCTCGGGCGATGCCGCTGGCGGGAGGGGCCCAGTTGGTGCAGGACTGGCAGCAGGCGGGGGCGGGGGTGCCTCCTGACAGCAGGTTGAGGGTCTCCGGGGTGCCGGTGGACTTGACACCCACCACCTGGCTGCGGCTGATGTCCACGCTGCATGGGGTACGCAGGCAGCACACGTGCAGCATGGTAAGATTTGGTCCAAGTAGTACCGTATGGTGTACGCCAGGAGTGGAGAGCAGCAGGTACATGGGCGGTGGCATGGGTGCGTGCCACGTGCAACCGCACGGCACTGCACTGCCGTGCGGTTGCACGTGGTAGCCCTTAGCAGGCGAGTCCCATGTGCGTGCCCACTCCTGTGCAGTCAGGCAAGCTCGATCAGTTCCCTTTTGCCGCCAGCAAACACAAGGCATAGCACTTGCACTGTTGCGCACGAAGCGAAATGGAGCGGCAGATTGTCACTGCGTGGAGGGGACTGTAGAGCGATCCATACATGCCTTAATCGAGTCCTGCATGCCGTGCATTCCTGCCAGGCAAGGGCCTGAGGGCCACACGCGGCCGTCCCAAGGCCTTGTGCCCTGGGCGTGTGTGGCACACGTGGAACCTTTGCATCCACACCCGGGGCACACATGGCAGTGAGTGACACCTTGCTATACGTCGACTTACTAGGGATACCAACATGCCAGTCCCGCACTGCACTCGCCACACACCTGGGGCACTCGCTGTCCGCGGAGGCGCCTGCGTTGCCATCCCACCACGTCAGCACATCTCCCGTACGCCGTACAAGCGCACAGCCGTACTGGGCATCGGAAGGTGCGTTCCGCGTGGTGCCGTCGCTGGAGGTCTCGTTGATGACGCGGTATGGCACCTGCGTGGTAGCGGTACCGGTGCATGCGGCGGAAAGGGGGCAGGGGGGGCAGCTGAGCCGGCTGTGTGTGTGGGACAGGACCCACCTATTAACTAACAATGACCAACAAGTAGTGGGGCAACGTGCGGCACCGGTGCATGTCAAACGGGTGCAGCGGGCGAGGGCACGCAGCTGGGCCGGCTGCGGGGCGCACTTACGTAATAAGCAGCTACCCCAAGCATGAGTGGGGCACCACGTGCATGCACGCTCGCAGACGCTGCCATGCAAACGCCACCTCTAGCAAGCTCTAGGCTTATGAGTCCGACGCCCTCGGATGGCTGCCTGACGTATAGAAAGGGAGGGACGGTGCCACTGGCCCACTGCCGACAGCTCAGCCCCTGCGAAATGTGCCAGTCACCGTGGCTTCTGTTCCGCCTCCGTGGCGACGTTCCATAAGCTGTCGCCTTCCCACCCACCCGCCAACCCACCCACCCTCAGCATGGTGCCGTTCCCTGTCTCCATTAGGGCCTCCCCTGCAGGCACACACTCCACCCGCAGGACGGAGGCGTACCGCTGGGAGCGCACCTCCCCGTCACAGTCCGCAGTAGCATACACCACCTGCGCGCGGCCGTGCGCAGACGAAAGTGGCTGGCCAGCATTGCCCCTTAGCCTTACTTACCCCCCAGGTGACGACAACTGGGCTCTGCCAGCTTGAGATGATGTACGGTCAGCAAACCCATGGCGCACGGCGGAACGACCACGGCAGACACAGGAAAAGCACCACTATTGGGCCAGCAGCATGCGCCGATGCATGCGCGTACTGGTGCGTACTGATGCGCCTGCATCCCATGCTCCGCGCGCGTCCACCATGCCCATGTGTGTTCGTGTGTGTCCTAGACACCCACCTGGCGCAGTGTGCCGTCGGCGCTCACGTGCTCCTCCACACACAGCGCTACTGCCGCCGAAGCAGCGGCACTGCCGCTGGCGCCCGCGCTGGCGTTTTCCGGCACAAAAGGGGCCAGGCCCTGCCAACGGCCCTCCAGAATGCGCATGGCTCCCCCAACCGCCGCGCCTCCGCTGCTGATTGTGCCACTGGTACCAGGTCCTGCATTGTTGCCGGCGGTGGTGCTTCCCACACCAGCAGCAACAGGAGGCTGCGGTGGCTGCTGTGGCAGCTGTGCGTAGACGTTTGCTGCGCTGGCCACCACGACAGCGGCCACGATAACGACGGCCAACGAGAGTCTTAACCGTTGCTGTGGACCTGTAAGGACATAGCAGGAAGGTGAATGAGCAAGCAGGAGCAAGCCATGAATTCTGGAGTGAGGTGCATGCTGTACCAGACCGACACAGACTGGTGAAGTGCGCCAGGATAAATTGTGATGCCGATTGCTTGCGTCTTGATGAGGTCCAGCGACCAGATGCTGTCTTTGCCGCGGCCCCTGCCACCATACCGGCAAGCGGCAAAGCACCATTTTGGGCTCGAAACAACGCATTGCCATGCTCGAGAGCGCGACACAGAAGACCGACAAGATTACATCTTTCACTTACTTTCTAAATACAATGCAGTATAGTCAGGTTGCCTACCGCGCTTGCGACGTAGGCGCTTCATGTCTAGAGCACGGACCCGTGGGTCTGCAGGTGGCTATTGAAGGCCAGCAAGCACTGCAAGGCGCCGGGATGCCGCAAATGAGTGACAAAGGCCATAACAGAGGGTATAAGATGCTGAAGTATCCGAAGTTATGCAGGGGTACCATGGGCATGCATGTGCCGAACGGAAGCAATGCGGACATGGGCACAACTCCTCCCGCCCACGCACTGCAACACTCCGTGGCCAAACTCCAGGCCCTCGTCACTGCAATAGCCACCTCAGTTCGAAATGCTGTGTCTGAGCAAAGATCTTCATGCATTCATATGAATAATGAATCCTTACCCAAAACGCACAAAGGGACCTGGCTCTCGCCCTCCCACGAGCGCAACACTGCATTCCCAGGAAAGGCCACAGGCGCGGTGCTGGATTGGACACCAACCGGCTGTGCACCAAGGCACACACACACACCTTTGGCTCGCAGGTAGGGGTGCAACAGTTGCTGGTCTGGGCGTCTACCAATTAACCAGCTAGTACCACCAAGTAACAGCAGTTTGCAACTCCATGGTTGGGGGCCGCTTAGGTGCCGGCTGCACGCGCTGGTCGGGCCCTCGGAACGCTACCGATGTGTAAGCGCACCTCCACCGCCGCCCGAGGGACTGCGAGGGCAGGGAGCCCTACGCTTCATCCAGAATCCCACCACGACGCCAGCACGCGTTATAGCGCACCAACTGCTTCACCGGCCCCGTCACTTGCACCCGCCGTGCGCACGCGCAATTCCAGCAGAAGCTTAGCCACCTTCCCTGCATCCTCCCCTTGGCACACCAACTTCCCCAGTCGCGTGGCATCCTTTTGGTAGCCCGCCGTACCTTCATGCCTGATGCTGCCGAGGCCGCCAGCCTCCGCCAGCTTCCGCAGTGTAGCTGTTGGTGGCGTACTATGGCCAAATAGCCCCCGGCACCCACCGGATGGCCCCCCGGCAGCCGCAGCATGGCAGGCTCTCCACCGCTGCCGTGCCGCCCACTCCCGCCCAGCAGCACCTTTGTGCGCGTGGCGTCGTCTTCACTGCTGCGGAGGTGGGTGTGCACGCGTCGGGGTTCACGTACATGTTGGCGGGTCCTGTAGACACATGCAGCTATGATATGATAGCGCTCAACGCCCGTGCTGCTTTGTCGCCTTCCCCTCTCAGCCAAAAAAAAGCCATTGAGCCAGTCATGTTGCTGCCGCGCCAAGTCAGCTCGTCCCTTACTCGCCCCACCACGTCAGCACCACGCCGCACCAAGGCGTAGCCGTGCCTTCCGCCGGGAGGGGTAGCAGAGGACCCTGGGGCAGCACCGCCGTCGTACGTCCATGTACCGGCACTTCACCTGTACGGGCAACGAAGAGCGCCTTGTGCCACTGGCTCGGCCTGGCTCGGCCGATTAGGCTCATAGGGTTGCACTCCCGTCCAGGTCAAGATTTTCAGCAGCAGCATGATGCAGCCCACCTTCCTGTGCAGGTACAGCGGTGCAGGTGCCATGCTAATCCCTCACCAGCAGCATGGCACCGCCGCCAGACGACGATGCTGTGTCTTACATGCACCAAAGCGACCCATGGGTCTTGAGGCGTGGAGGGGCATACTTCAGCCGTCGCTGGGGGTGATTGAAGTACGTGTACGATGTGTCAAATATGTCACCGTTTATGTACCTTAGCTGACAAGTGCGGAGTACCATGGCTAGCTAGCGTGCTGAGCGTGCGAGCGGTGCCTGGCAAGGGAGCTCCCCTGGTGCCTGGTGCTGCCACCTGCATTTCAGCTGTTGTCGGTACCTGTCGGCACCGATTCGGCACGTGGCGGTACCGTGTGCCGTACACTAACAACATCATCCCCACCCGCTGTTGTCTGTCTGGAACTCTGGCGGGTAGGACGCTGGGACCCTGGGGTCCCAAAGAGCTACTCGGTACCTGGTGGCTTGGCCTGTGGCACGTGACGTGTCCTTGCAGCGACCGTCCTGCAGCCTTTGCCGCCGCTGTCGGAGCTGCACGTGGAATAGGGCTGCACGATACGGTATGCTGCTGGTTTGCAGCTCCCTGCTGCTCCCTGTTTGCAGCCCTCAGCCGTGCCCACTGAGGGCAACTGCAAGTGCCGCTCTAACGCAAGGAAGAGGTAGACCTGTTTAGATCGTTGAAAGTCCAAAGTACGTGGTGTTGCCTTGACTTCCGGCCAAGCAGCGAGCCCTTCGTCCGACACCGTTCAGTCATGAATACTTGGTCTTGTATATGGATTTCCTTGTGGTGCTGATCGACGCGTTTGATGATGGCATGGCTCAGGATGAACAGGCGGGACGAGAGCGGGTGCTGGGGCTTCAGCCTCAGCCTCAGCCTCAGCCTCAGCCCCGTCATCTTTGAGTTGAGTTGAGAGTTGAGTTGAGTGTGCCCATTCAGCGTAAACCCTGCACCACCAATTTACTTTTTGTCTTCATGAGCAGCTGTCGCCTGAAGATCAGCTGACGGTTACCTACCCCCTCCTCACCACGCGCAGCTATCCTGTTTTTGAGTATATTTGTAGAGGGGCTCAATAGGTGACCACAGAGTGCTACAACTTACTGACAACTTGCAAAACGACAACTACATAGCAAATGGCCCGCCTGCGCCTTGGCCATCCTTCCCGCTGCCGCCTGGCGGAATGTGCCTTTGGCGATTAGGTGTCTATGCATATAGGCATTTAGCTTTAGGATCGGCATCAAGGTGAGCCGGCGCGGGAGCTGGGGCCGCAAGGGACTGAGCGCGCCCCACTCGCATTGTTGTCGACGGCGATGCCCCTCGGCCCTTGGACCCTAGGCGGGGCTAGCTATGGCTATAGGTAGACTGCATGATAGCGAATCAGTTGCAACTGGCGTCGCTGTCCGTGTCCGTGTGGACCTTTTGGGCATCGTCTCCGGCTCGCGATGCTGACACGGCCTATCACGACCTACGCATTATTGAGTCAAAAAAGCGCATGTCTCCACATAGACTGACAAGTTGATAACATTGTCTTGAAACGAAGCCACCCTCCTTTGCCCCCACGTGTCCTCAGAGCGCTCACCTGGCCATGACTCCGTCTACAAGACCCCGCCGCCGAGCCGCCGCCGCCGAGCGGCTGCCCAGCATCCTCAGCCCGGGGTCAGCACAGCAGCAGCAGTCGGACCGGGTCCAGCAGCGGCAGGCGGTGGGGCTACGCGGCGTCCCCACTGCGCTACCTGGCAGCCCCGCTCGGCCCGTTGGCGCGCTTGCTGCCGGGGGCAGGACCCTGGCGGCCACCGTCGACCGTCGACGCGAGCCACGCATCGCCCACCTCGACCGACTGCGCGCCCGGTTGGTGGAGGCTGGACTGGTGGAGCGGAAGGTGGCGGGGGACGGGAACTGCCAGGTAGGCGTGTTAGAGATTGATAGGCGCGCTGTATCTGCGGTGGGTGGGGGGGTGGGGGAGGGGGGGGCGTGGCAACCATACGTTACGCAGCTCATCTCGTCATATTTGCCCACCTTTACTCTTCCTTGCCCCACGCTCTTCCCCTGTTGCCCCAGTTCTACTCGATTTCCGACCAGCTGTTTGGAACAACGGACTACCACGACTTCGTGCGCGCCACAGTGGTGGACATACTGGAGGCACAGCCGGACCGGTACAAGGGCTTCCACGTGTCCTACGATGGGACGTACTCCTCGTACTGTGAAGGCATGAGGCGGTCGGGCAGCTGGGGGGACAACACCACGCTGCAGGTGGGGGCAGAGCGGAGTGGGTTGAGCAGGAGAAAAGAAAGTGCTGTAGACGCGCTACCGGTGTTGCGCGAGTATGGCTGTACGGGCAGCGCGTGCAGGTGTCAGTGATATGCAGGTGTCCGCAGCGCATGCGGGTGTCAGTGATATGCAATGCCACCCCCGCACTCCCCCTGCCCCAAAAGGTCGTCGCCGACGCATTTCACGGGGCGGGGCGGGGCGGGGCGAGGGGTTGCTGCTCGGGTTGTCTCCGCCTGAGTGCGTCACTTGGCTAACGAGACGACGCTTGTATTGACAAAACGCAGTGAATTGAGTCTACAGTAACTAGCGCAACTTGTGTAC
>QAXN01002710.1:0-10374 GCA_004335795.1 Chlamydomonas sp. 3222 | reverse complement strand
CCGGCGCCGTGCCTGTCACGGTTCCCCAGCGTGTGCAGCCTCACGCTCAGCATCGACGCAGGGTGGCGCAGTCCGCCAATGCACCGTCTCCCTCATGACGAGCTTGTTCCAGAGGAGCCGCCGAGCAGCGACCTGTAACGGAGCCAGGGCTGTACCTCCGGCGTGCACCCCTCAACCGCATCCGTACACAAGGTGGGTGCTACCTGTCGCACCTGTTTTCGCAACAGCTCCAAACCGTGCGTCCAGACCGTATGCCTTTCTTGCACCGTGCAATGCTGCCGTATTTTGTACGGAACGACCTCGACTAGCTACCTCATACCCAGTGTTGGTTTCTTGGTGTAACAGCCCTGTACCCATACCCGCCGCAGAACCTGGGCCGCCTGCAAGTGTATGGGATTGGCGGTCTCGAACACGAGGCAGAAGCCGCCGGGTCTCTTCACCTCACGCCCTTGTTGCACGTTGGCTTCCACTTTGAGGACATAGACAATGGGTCGGACATCGAGAAATTCCGCGAGGTGACAGAGTGCCTGTTGGAGTCCCTGCCCGAGACCATCACCATCCTGTGCGTCACGTCAACGTACAAAGCAACACTGAGGCTGGGGCGCGATGCGAGAGGCCAGGTGGGCGGTTGGACCAGGTTGTGACATTGGAGTGTTTGTGCACTAGGCAAGTGGAGCAGCACTGACACAGCGCTGTGTTTTACATGGGGCGTGCGTCGCTGACCGGACGGTCGTCTGCGGACGAACGCAGGCAGTGCTCGTCACACGTGCATCGACACGCCACCAGACGGCTCAAAGCAAAGCAAAGCGAAGGCAACGAATGCACCCTGCCCAATTCTAAAGACCAACCGATTGATCACCGATTGATCACATGGATGCTATCTGTGCTGGCACCATGGCGTTGAACTCAACATTCAGCTGTTCCAACCGGCAACTTTTTCGCCACCTGACAAACCCGCGAGCAGCCGTCCGTATGCCGCCTTGCACTCTTTCTGGACGCTGCTGATGTCACGTTGCACCGGGCACCCGCCGAGTGACCAGCTGCAACGACGCCCAACACGTCAACTACCAAGCCCACATTGTGTACCAATGCAGTCCCCACATTCCCACATTGTGTACAAATGCAGTCCCCACATTCCCACATTGTGTACGAATGCAGTCCCCACATTCCCACATTGTGTAGGCAACGTGCGAGGTGGTGCTCGGAGGCCCGGAGGAGCACATCAAAGACGCGGCAGCTGCCCTGAGCACGTGGTCCCGCGGCCTGCCTCAGGCCGCACGCCTCACCCTCCTGCAGCTGCCCTCGGTATGCAGCAGGCACTGTGGGTTAGCGCCCATGCGCTCACTGCTGGCCAGGGCCGAGCGTGTGGAGTACGACACCCTGGTCACTCATAGACTCCCTCTGTGACGACACGGCTGAGTTCCTGCTGGGCCTGCGCGCCGTGCCGTACCACGTGCGCCTTACCCTGTGGGAGGCCCGCCGCAACGGCTTCCCGTACACCTTGCAGCTGCCGGTTTCGGAGCCTCAGGGCGACAGCAGCGGAGCCGGCGGACCGGCATCGCACGGGGGCGGGTGCAGCGGGTAGGGATCAGCGGGGGAGGGAAACGCGGTCGCGCCGCTTCTTCCCATGCTGGAAGACCTGTCAGTGATGGCCGTGGAGGTGATGGAGGCGCAAGCTCGCTCGGCAGACAGCCCCGCTGCGCAAGAGCTCAAGGGTGGAGGGACAGAGGCCACTGACCTGGCCTGGCAGCGGATGTGGAGTTGGAGGGATGAATCAAGCAGCGACTACGGCATCGCGTGGTGGTGGTGGGATGTGGGATGCGGCAAAGGCGACGTGATGCTGCTCAGCGGCCCGGGGGTACTGCGCACAGTGACCCGGAGGCGGCCGCGGCTCTCAGGGGCGCTCTGAGGGACGGCAGTGAGGCCAAAGCATCGGCAGTACAGGGTGCTGCCGGGGGGCGGCGGTCTGCTGTTGCGCTGGGACAGGGCCAAGGCAGGCGAGATGGAGGCGGCAGTGGAGGCGGTGCGAGAGGTGGCAGCGGCTCTAGGGCGCGAGGCGCCGGAGGGCAGCGTGCGGGCGGTGGCGCTGCCGCACGGCACCCTGTACACCGCTAGCAAGGGCCTGGACGCGTGCGCCTGCAAGGTGCGGGGTGTGCGTGCTGCCCCTCGGCCGTGTTTTGCTGAATGTACCCGTCATGCAAGTGGTTAGGTTCGAATTGTTTACAGGGAACCCCTTCCGGTCGGGGTGTCGTACCACACCCACCACCACGCAAGTGGGGCGTTACGCCGTCTCGTCGTGCTTTTGGGTTGGCTGGCAACCAGGAGGCCGTGCGGCAAGTTCGGGTATGTGATGAGGGACGAACATTATGCGCTTGGCCCGTCCTATGCTGTGATGCGTCCACTGCGGCGGCAGGTGCTCGAGTCCGCAATCTGCCTGCAGGCTGAGGGCCTGGCGGAGCAGCTGCGGGCAGTGGGGCGGCTGTGGGACGACTTCCAGGTACAGTGGGATCACCCGCTTTGCTCCCAGAGGGTGCTTTGTGCGAGATGGCGGAACAACACCAGGGCGAAAGGCAGAGCCAAAGTGAGGGCCAATTGCGCATGGCTTGACGCAAGACACCAGAACTTTTAGTTGGCGCCTCAGACAGTGTTGAGCGCGTGCAGGTTGCAAAGCTGCTCAACAAGCGCCAGCGGTAGCAATTGCGTTCCGTGGCTTTGCCGCATGCCCTTGACTTCGCTGCGTCTTGGTGCAATCCTGCTGTGCAGGAGCCTCAAGCGCAGCGCGGCAAGCGGCCGCCGGAGTCAAAGGTGGAGACGGAGGTGGAGTCGCAGTTGGAGGCAGTCGAGAGGGAGATGGGGGTAGCGGCGGGGGCGGGGGAAGGGGAGGAGGTGGAAGCGGAGGTGCAGGCGCACACGCATGCGGGGGCGGGGCTGCTGCAACACACCTCCGGGCTTACCAGCTGCGGTGCGTCAGTGCACGTCGCAGGCATTGGGGCTCCGGGTTCGGCTGCGGGACGAGGGCACACAGCCGCGTCCGCCCAAAAGGCAGCGTGCGGCGGCGAGTCCTGGAAGGGCGGCGGAGCAACTGGCCGGCGCTGTCGCAGTGGAGGCCGACCCGTGCCAACCCGTGGAGCAGCAGCTGCATGGAGCTGTCTGTGCAGCAATGGCGCCTGGGGACCAGCCGCCCCCGTGCCCGCTCCAGCTCCAGCCTATGTCAGCCGCAACCCCGGACCCCCTTCCAGCCCTTGTCTCAGCCCCAGCTGCAACCCTCGGCCCGGCACCCGCTGCACCCTCTGCCGCGGACCCAGCCCCTGCCCCTGCTGCTGCCCTTCAGTCAGGCCTCGGGGCTCCCTGCCTCATGCGCAGCGCTGCAGCCCACCGCGCGGCAGCAGGCGGCGGTGGGGTTGACGGCCGCGTCCCCGTTCAGCGAGCTGCTGCTTTATGGCGGGCCTGTGCCTCAGGGGTCGCCACTGCCACAGGGGCTGCCACGTAAGGGGCCTCTGACGCCTCAGCAACAGGCGCCACTGCCGCTGGGAATGGTGCTGCTGCCCCCAGGGCTGCTCGTGCCTCCAGGGGAGACCCTGCCCCAAGGGGTGGCGCTGCCTCAGGGTCAGGCGCTGCTGCAGCACCAAGCGGCGCTGCTGTGTGCCCTGTACGGGGCACTGAGGACAGGCTGGCCAGGTGTGGGGCCCAACACGTACGGCTAAGGGCAGCGTGGCAGCAGGCAGGCGGGGGTTGTGCTGAATGTGATATTTGCTGGAGGTGGTCGTGTGGTACTTGTCAGCGTGTGACAGCGTAGCGGGCGGGTCCGGCAGGGAGACAGTTGCAAGGTTGGCATCCTCATAGCTTGTCGCTGACAAGTGCGCGCCTGAGCTCCCCTGCCTGAGCTTGTTAAGCAGCGGTCAGATGCGTGTGGAGGGTCGTAAGGGCTGGGTTTTGCGTTTGCTGATGTGCGTGCCGTCGCCATCTGGGACGCGTGGCCAGTGCTGACGTGTGTGCGGTGCAGCCCGTTCGTGTCAGGGTTTCATTTGGCAGGCAGCAGCACACCTGCATATGTAGACGCCATCCTTACCGTTTGCGGCTGTTGCACGTATTCGGGGCGTTGTGCTTGTACGGAAACGGGAGCGATTGCAAGCGTTGGCACGGGTGCTTGGCTAACGCAGCGGACAGAAGGGGTGTCGCTGTGGGAGGGCGGAGGGGTCGTGTGGGCGCACGGTACAGGAGACACAGATGTGTTTGGCAGCATTTCGGCAGCACGCAAACACCTTACAGAGTTATACTACTCGGCGCAACGCCAACAAGGGGGCACGCTTGCATTGGCGGCGGCTTGCCATGCAACATAGCAATCATGTACATATGTGATGTCCCATTGATGGAGGCGGCGTGTCTGCGGTTGGCACGAGCAGGTCTGACTCAATTGAATGATGATTGAAAGATGACGATACGCTTGCATGTAGCTTGTGTCGAGGCACGTGCGGCCGGCCCGTGCCTGGTCAAGCGTGTTGGGAACTTGGGATTGACGCGGTAGTTGATGGGTGCCGCACGTGCAAGATGGGCGCTCATAGATTTGCGCAGCAGCGGCTCCGGCTCCCTATTTGCATCGCGGCGTGGTGCAGAGGGAAGCCTGAGTGACTGGCAACTGCACTAGGTGCATCTCCCCCATCTGCACCTGGTGTGGTGCAGCGTTCCGGACAGTACACTCGTGCGTTTGTCTCTCCAGCTGCAATACCTTCCACCGCCTGACTGATAAACAATTCCGGTCAGTTGCAAGGATAGGCAGCGGTACATGTACAGGTCGGGTGGTTTCGGAGGTGGAAGCAAGAGGCGGTTCGGCTAACTCGCCATGAGCTGAAGGCAGTCGACGTTGAACCATTGAGGCTTCAAGCCTTGAATGACCTCAGCATTATACACCTGCAAACCATGTGCCCCTTGCATCCTGACAACGTTGGCGATATGGAAACCTTTCTATCACGCATGATAACCACTTACCCAGAACTGCTTGAGTATCTTGCATCTTGCCTTCCGGCGCCTCATGTAGCATTTGGACTGCGGCCGGTGTGCAAAGGCACAGCTGCGATTCTCAGCGCGCCAAAATACAAGACCGTTCGGCTCTCGCAGTCCTGCCCTGCGTTCGCCTTTCAAGAGCAATGGGGATGCCATACGGCATACATGCAGCTGAAGCTCAGCCAGCGACAGCAGCTGCTGAACCTGGTGGCAGCCAGCGGCGAAGTCCAGAACATGGAATGCGTCATGGCTCACGCGCCAGGCTGCTGGGGCAAACCTACGCTGGTGTCGGCTGCCAGAGCAGGACACCTTTCTGTCCTTCAACGCCTAGTGGCGGAAGGCGCCGTCATGGACACGTACGTCCTGGACGCAGCGGCGGGTACGTCGTCATTGCACTGCCTGAGGGCTTGCAGTGGCTACAGGGGCGCCAACCTGCAGTCGCACGTCAAGCTCACGCTGCTTGCTACGATGTCCCTGTTCACCATAGCCTTTCCGCCTGGTTCTCTGTGTCGCATCGGTCCTCGGCGCCTCCGCAACGTCGCCTCGCCCTAACCCCTCGGCAACGCCTGTGAACTCACTTGATACTCCCGAACTGTTGCACGGCTCTTTCGATATGCGCTGCAGGTGGGGGCCACCTGAAGCTTTGCCAGCACCTCGTAAGCACCTATGACACGTGCCAGCCCAGCAGCAGCACCCTGGAGGCGGCAGCCGGCAACGGCCACCTCCGCCTGGTGCAGTGGCTGCTGCAGGAGGCCAACTGCCCCTGGAGCGCCGAGGCCACATACACGGCTGCAGCAGGGGGCCACACCGAGCTGCTGGCCTGGCTGCTGCAGCAGCCACAGTTTCTCAGCGACGCCAGCGCACGGACGTGGGGCCTCGTGGTGGCGGGTGCAGCTGCGGGCTGTGACCTGGCCACCTTACGGCAGCTTCTCGAGGAGCCGTGGCAGCCCGCGTTGCACAACACCACCGCCGCTGCTAGCGCCGAGGTGCTGTACGCCCCTGAGAACTACACGTGGCAGCGCATGGTGCATGCAGCTGCCGGCAGCTGCACGCCCGACTGGCAGGACAAGGTGGAGCTGCTGCTCCAGCACCCGCAGAGTCACAAGAGGAAAGAGCGGGTGTGGTACCTGAGCAAGGTGGCCGCACGTGCGGACGCTGAGGCGCGGCTGCGGTGGCTGCACGGCCGCGGCATGTCCATTAACAGCGCCCTGAACTGTCTGTGCCAGGACCCCAGCGCAAGCATGGGGGCTGTACGGCTGGTGTTGGAGCAGGGCGACCCCGGCCTGGGCACGTGGCTTACGGAGGCCGCCTCGTCGACGGGCCGGGTGGACATCCTCCAGGCTCTGTATGACGTGCACTGCTTCGACGCCAAGTGCATCTACCTCGCGGCCGGGGCGGGCCACCTGCCGGCGGTGCAGTGGATTCGGGAGCACCTGCCCGCGGAGCAGCGCCGGCTGACGGGGGAGGTCTTCACGGCGGCTGCGGGCTCGGGCAACCTGAGCCTGCTGTGGTGGCTTAGCATGCAGGAGGACGTGCTCTTCAGCCTGGCGGCGTACAATGCGGCTGCGGCGGCGGGCAGCGTGGAGGTGATCCGGTGGCTGTACGCCCTGGGCCTGCCGTTCCCGGTGAGCACGATGTCTGGCACCTTAATCCCAACGTGTTGCACTGTATCACGATCCTGTTCGACAGCACATAGTTACTGCTTGCCCCCATATTGCATAAGCAAAGTGTCCCCAACCCCTAATGCCCACCGTTCTGCTCCATGCTGGTTCGCACACCGTCCTTGCTGTCAACGCAGTGCATTTCACCACTGCTGTACCCTGCACCAACTCCACCCGTGTCCTTGCCCTGTCCACCACCAGGCCACCGGCACCCCCTACCTGGCAGCCGCGCGCCACGGCAGCGTGCACGCCATTCGCGCCCTCGCGTCGCTGGGGTGCCCCTGGGGGCGACCAGGAAAGGTGTTTGCGCGCGCAATCTGCGACAGGTACAGCGATGTGCGTGTGGTAGTGCTGCAGGAGCTGCTTAGCCACGGCTGCCCGGTGGTGTGGCGCAGTGCGCTGGGAGCGTCCAAGCTCAGGGGGAACCCGCAGGTGGAGGCGTGGCTGCGGGGGCAGTGGGGGGCGCACAAGAGGGCCGCTGCGGAGGCGCGGGGCCGGGCAGTTGGGCCGTGAGGCAAGCTTGGCAGCACGAGGAGGTTGCGCTGTGCGCGTGGATTACTGGGTTAGCGAAAGGGGTGGAGGGGAAGGAGTTGGACCTTGGAGTCCTTGGAGTGTGTGCGTAATGAGGCGACCAGGCCTGTGGCTGGGTGTGGGGAGGCCGATGGTGTGACAAGGGGGACGGAAGGGCTTGCAAACAATCGAACACTGCCGGTTCTACCGATCGAGTGCATGCAGGCAGTCTAATGGATGTAATGCATGAAGTTGGATGAGGTGAATGTCGGCTGTCGTCACTTGGGTTGGCGTACGTGGCAATGGTGTGGCACCCTGTCTTTGTCCCTTGCCTCAGCTTGGCTAGGTGTGCCGTGGTCTCGGAGGATGTCAATTCGTGCGGCTCCAAATGCAAATGTATGGTCCAGCAACACCGTGTAAATACATGGGTTTCGTGCAGTGAATACCTCAGGGTTCGCGGCCAAGCGCCAAATGTCACCACCGACTGCCGCTGCACTTTTAGCAATTCCCGCAACTAGTTCCCAGAGTTGCCCCAACACATTGATTTTTTCTTGCTTTCTTCAGACGTCGCTTTCGGGCTGCGTTTGCTTTGCAAAAGGGCTGCCGAGCTGTTCTCCGCGCCGAGGACGGTCTGGCTTTCGGAACCGTGCCCGGCATCCGACTTCCATGCTCGGTAGGGATGCGGTTCAGAGTTCACGCAGCTGAAGCTCAGTCAGCGGCAGAAGGTGCTGAGCCTGGTGGCAGCTAGCGGCGATATGCGGAACTTGGTCTGCATCCTGCCCCAGTTTCGTTGGGCGACGAGGTCATGACCGCGGCAGCCGAAGCTGGCCACTGCCACGTTCTACAGTACTTCGCTGAGCAAGGCTTCGTTATACGTTCGGACACCTTGGATGCAGCGGCAGGTGAGGGCGTTGCACCATTTCTCCTCACCTGCTCAGGGGTTGACTAGGTGGGGGGGTGGACAAGCAACGGACCCCGATCTGGGCTCGTCGCCTAGAGGACCCGAGAGCGGGTCGCTGCCACCCACGAGAGCTGTGGCATGACCAGCAGACACTGGCACGCCGACTCTGCATTGCTAGCATTCGAACCGGTATGCAACAACATGACCCATGGGTCACCCACGCCGTGCAGGCGCCGGCCACTTGGAGCTGTGTCAACACCTTGCAAGCAGCTACGACACGTGCCAGCCCAGCAGCCGCATCCTGGAGGCTGCGGCCGGCAGCGGCCACCTCCGCCTAGTGCAGTGGCTGCTGCAGGAGGCCAACTGCCCCTGGAGCGCCGAGGCCACTCCCAGGCCTCCCCGCGCCCCGCCCACATACACGGCTGCAGCAGGGGGCCACACCGAGCTGCTGGCCTGGATGCTGCAGCAACCTCAGCTATACAATGAGGATGTAAAGCAGTTCTGGCGCACTACTGTTGTGGGTGCTGCCGCGGGCTGCGACCTGGCCACCTTCCGGCAGCTTCTCAAGGAGCCGTGGCCGCCCGGGCCCTGCAATGGTACGGCTACTGCGGCAATTCGCTACACCCCCGACCAGTACACGTGGCAGTGCATGGTGGAGAAAGCTGCCAGCAGCTGTAGGCCCGACTGGCGGGCCAACGCGGAGCTGCTGCTCCAGCACCCGCAGAGCACCTTGTGGCTTGGCCACCAGGGCGATCTGAGGCTGTGCGCGCTGGCTGGCACAGCAGTCCGGCCCACGCCTTGCCGCGGCTGCAGTGGCTTCACGGTTTGGGGCTGCCAATGCATGCGGCCCTGCCCTGCGCCTAACTCCCAGTTCAACAGTCAGCACGGGTCCAACACAGGTCATCCACTGGCTGTATGCGCTGGGCCTGCCATTCCCGGTGAGCAAGGAGGTGGTGCTGGGTGCCGCAGCGTTGGGCCGGTATGCAGCATAGCATGTGTCGTACGAAGGCAGCCTTGAAAGGGTTAGGGCCCCGGTGCCCAGTATCGCTGCCAGGGGCGGTATGCCAGCATGCGCGTCGTACATGAAGGTGTCAGGGGGCTGTGTGTGTTGACGCCGGTAACCCCATGCCGTGTCTGCCTGAGGCGTAGCAGCCAGTTCCAGGTGGCAGTCGATGTTTCTACCTCAAAGCACGTGCAGGAAGCGTTGAAAACGCACCCGCACCAGACACCTACTGCTCATTAAAGCCTGAACCCCGCACTTGATATGGGTCGGCAACCCTGCGCTGGGCCTCTCTTCGACAGGCCACCTGTGCTCCCTACCTTGCCGCCGCCCAGCACGCCAGCGTTCTCGCCATGCGCGCCCTGGCGTCGCTGAGTTGCCCATGGGGGCGCCGTGGGCGGGTGTAAGCGCGGGCCATGCACACCGACAAACTGCGGGCGTCCCTGTGGGTCCTGTGGCAGCTGATCAACTGCGGCTGCCCAGTGGAGTGGTGCAGCGCGCTGGGGGCATCCAGGCTCATGGGGGACCCCATGGTAGAGGCGTGGCCGCGGGGATGGGGGGAGCAGCAGAAGAACGCAGCTGCTGAGGCGATGGGAGGGCAGAGAAGGAGCAGAGAAGGCGGGATGGGGCCCGAGGTGCAGTCGGCGTAGTGGTGAGCTGGAGGTGCTGCTGGGAAGGTAGGGGCGCGGGGTGTGAAGTGGGGTGGTGGTGCTCAGGGAACCGTTTGGAGCAAGGCACGGCAGCATTGTTGGGTGTTAAGGTGAGCCGGAGGCTGCATGCGCTGGACCTGCCGTTCCCGGTACGGAAGGGGTACCGGTTGCGGTACTGCGGCATTGGGCCAATACGGTGTGCAGCGGGTGTCGCGCAGAGGCAGCCTGGGAACGTGGGAAGGCATGCGCAGGGGGCCCCGGTGACCAGGATCGTGGCCGGGAACAACTATGTGCAGCATGTACGTTGTACATTAAGGTGCCAGAGGGTTATCTGTGTCACCGGCAGTACCACGCCGTGTCTGGGAGGACTTCCAGAGGTGTGGCAGCCAGTCCCTTGGTGGCCTGTGTGGGTGAGGGGGTGACCAGGGCAGGAGACCTTGCAAGCGACTGTATGTCCACACTCAAGAGCTACGCAGCAAGGGAGGTAGTCGGTCTGCAAAGAAATCTTTTGAGTCATATTGCTATTGGCTGTCCACGACGGAAAGCGGTATGTGTGTCGTCCCCGCACCGTGACCCTGCCTGCCCCTGCCCCTCCCCAGATGGCTGCCAAGCTGGTGCAGCACCAGCAGGCGGTGGGCGCCAAGAAGGCAT